>JAXCGZ010010884.1:5000-10000 GCA_037179515.1 Halocaridina rubra | reverse complement strand
CTTCTTCTTCTTCTTCTTCTTCTTCTTCTTCTTCTTCTTCTTCTTCTTCTTCTTCTTCTTCTTCTTCTTCTTCTTCTTTCTTCTTCTTCTTCTTCTTCTTCTTCTTCTTCTTCTTCTTCTTCTTCTTCTTCTTCTTCTTCTTCTTCTTCTTCTTCTTCTTCTTCTTCTTCTTCTTCTTCTTCTTCTTCTTCTTCTTCTTCTTCTTCTTCTTCTTCTTCTTCTTCTTCTTCTTCTTTTCTTCTTCTTCTTTTCTTCTTCTTCTTCTTCTTTCTTCTTCTTCTTCTTCTTCTTCTTCTTCTTCTTCTTCTTCTTCTTCTTCTTCTTCTTCTTCTTCTTCTTCTTCTTCTTCTTCTTTTCTTCTTCTTCTTCTTCTTTCTTCTTCTTCTTCTTCTTCTTCTTCTTCTTCTTCTTCTTTTCTTCTTCTTCTTCTTCTTCTTCTTTTCTTCTTCTTCTTCTTCTTCTTCTTCTTCTTCTTCTTCTTCTTCTTCTTCTTCTTCTTCTTCTTCTTCTTCTTCTTCTTCTTCTTCTTCTTCTTCTCTTCTTCTTCTTCTTCTTCTTCTTCTTCTTCTTCTTCTTCTTCTTCTTCTTCTTCTTCTTTTCTTCTTCTTCTTCTTCTTCTTCTTCTTCTTCTTCTTCTTCTTCTTCTTCTTCTTCTTCTTCTTTTCTTCTTCTTCTTCTTCTTCTTCTTCTTCTTCTTCTTCTTCTTCTTCTTCTTCTTCTTCTTCTTCTTCTTCTTCTTCTTCTTCTTCTTCTTCTTCTTCTTCTTCTTCTTCTTCTTCTTCTTCTTCTTCTTCTTCTTCTTCTTCTTCTTCTTCTTCTTCTTCTTCTTCTTCTTCTTCTTCTTCTTCTTCTTCTTCTTCTTCTTCTTCTTCTTCTTCTTCTTCTTCTTCTTCTTCTTCTTCTTCTTCTTCTTCTTCTTCTTCTTCTTCTTCTTCTTCTTCTTCTTTTCTTCTTCTTCTTCTTCTTCTTCTTCTTCTTCTTCTTCTTCTTCTTCTTCTTCTTCTTCTTCTTCTTCTTCTTCTTCTTCTTCTTCTTCTTCTTCTTCTTCTTCTTCTTCTTCTTCTTCTTCTTCTTCTTCTTCTTCTTCTTCTTCTTCTTCTTCTTTTCTTCTTCTTCTTCTTCTTCTTCTTCTTCTTCTTCTTCTTCTTCTTCTTCTTCTTCTTCTTCTTCTTCTTCTTCTTTTCTTCTTCTTCTTCTTCTTCTTCTTCTTCTTCTTCTTCTTCTTCTTCTTCTTCTTCTTCTTCTTCTTCTTCTTTTCTTCTTCTTCTTCTTCTTTTCTTCTTCTTCTTCTTCTTCTTCTTCTTTTCTTCTTCTTTTCTTCTTCTTCTTCTTCTTCTTCTTCTTCTTCTTCTTCTTCTTCTTCTTCTTCTTCTTCTTCTTCTTCTTCTTCTTCTTCTTCTTCTTCTTCTTCTTCTTCTTCTTCTTTTCTTCTTCTTCTTCTTCTTCTTCTTCTTCTTCTTCTTCTTCTTCTTCTTCTTCTTCTTCTTCTTCTTCTTCTTCTTCTTCTTTTTCTTCTTCTTCTTCTTCTTCTTCTTTTCTTCTTCTTCTTCTTCTTCTTCTTCTTTCTTCTTCTTCTTCTCTTCTTCTTCTTCTTCTTCTTCTTCTTCTTCTTCTTCTTCTTCTTCTTCTTCTTCTTCTTCTTCTTCTTCTTCTTCTTCTTCTTCTTCTTTTCTTCTTCTTCTTCTTCTTCTTCTTTCTTCTTCTTCTTCTTCTTCTTCTTCTTCTTCTTCTTCTTCTTCTTCTTCTTCTTCTTCTTCTTCTTCTTCTTCTTCTTCTTCTTCTTCTTCTTCTTCTTCTTCTTCTTCTTCTTCTTCTTCTTCTTTCTTCTTCTTCTTCTTCTTCTTCTTCTTCTTCTTCTTCTTCTTCTTCTTCTTCTTCTTCTTCTTCTTCTTCTTCTTCTTCTTCTTCTTCTTCTTCTTCTTCTTCTTCTTCTTCTTCTTCTTCTTTCTTCTTCTTCTTCTTTTCTTCTTCTTCTTCTTCTTCTTCTTCTTCTTCTTCTTCTTCTTCTTCTTCTTCTTCGTCTTCTTCTTCTTCTTCTTCTTCTTCTTCTTCTTCTTCTTCTTTTCTTCTTCTTCTTCTTTTCTTCTTCTTCTTCTTCTTTTTCTTTTCTTCTTCTTCTTCTTTTCTTCTTCTTCTTCTTCTTCTTCTTCTTCTTCTTCTTCTTCTTCTTCTTCTTTTCTTCTTCTTCTTCTTTTCTTCTTCTTCTTCTTCTTCTTCTTCTTCTTTTCTTCTTCTTCTTCTTCTTCTTCTTCTTTTTCTTCTCTTCTTCTTCTTTTTCTTCTTCTTCTTCTTCTTCTTCTTCTTCTTCTTCTTCTTCTTTCTTCTCGTCTTCTTCTTTTCTTCTTCTTTGCTTCTTCTTTTCTTCTTCTTCTTCTTCTTCTTATTTCTTCTTCTTCTTCTTCTTCTTTTCTTCTTCTTCTTTTCTTCTTCTTCTTCTTCTTCTTCTTCTTCTTCTTCTTCTTCTTCTTCTTCTTCTTCTTTTCTTCTTCTTCTTCTTCTTTTCTTCTTCTTCTTCTTCTTCTTTTCTTCTTCTTCTTCTTCTTCTTTTCTTCTTATTCTTCTTTTCTTCTTCTTCTTCTTTTCTTCTTCTTCTTCTTTCTTCTTCTTTTCTTCTTTCTTCTTCTTTTCTTCTTTCTTCTTCTTTTCTTCTTTCCTTCTTCATTTCTTCTTTTCTTCTTCTTTTCTTCTTCTTTTCTTCTTCTTCTTCTTCTTCTTCTTCTTCTTCTTCTTCTTCTTCTTCTTCTTCTTCTTCTTCTTCTTTTCTTCTTCTTTTTTTCTTCTTCTCTTCTTCTTCTTCTCTTCTTCTTTTTCTCTTCTTCTTTTCTTCTTCTTCTTTTCTTCTTCTTTTCTTCTTCTTCTTCTTCTTTTCTTATTCTTCTTTTCTTCTTCTTCTTCTTTTCTTCTTCTTTTCTTCTTCGTCGTCTTCTTCTTCTTCTTTTCTTCTTCTTCTTCTTCTTCTTCTTCTTCTTCTTTTCGTAATCGCCGATGGATGACTAAATACGTGTCTCGGAAGGTAAAAGAGGATGAATGAATATTGACGAACTTTTGTAGTGAAAGTAAGATGGCCATTATGACTGGGAAAGGTTTTGGCCAAGAGATCCTAACTTTGTATTGACAGTGAAATCTTCACTGTCAACAACGAAATGTGATGGTGAAGAGATTTTACTGTTATAGAGTCACAATTATCTCCACTAGTACTCACCACCAGTGGAGATCTTATTGTCACCACCACTAAGATCTCCCCACCACTATATTTTTCAGTCCTAGTGGAGATGTTTGTGCCACCGTTACACTAAGAGTTTTTTTTTTTTTTTTTTTTTTTAATATCATTATTTCATCTCTGCCTTCGTATTGATGTTTTCTTCTTGCCCGGGCCTTTATTGATGAGGGCAGTTTTTTTTTTTTTTTGCCTGTCCCGGTGTTACACTCAAAAAATATATGTATGTACGTATGGATGGATGGATGGATGGATGGATGTAGATGTATATAAATGTATATATACGTATATATATATATATATATATATATATATATATATATATATATATATATATATATATATATATATATATATATATATAATTTTATTTCTTCGTAATCGCCGATGGATGACTAAATACGTGTCTCGGAATGTAAAAGAGGTTGAATGAATATTGACGAACTTTTGTAGTGAAAGTAAGATGGCCATTATGGCTGGGAAAGGTTTTGGCCAAGAGATCTTAACTTTGTATTGACAGTGAAATCTTCACTGTCAACAACGAAATGTGATGGTGAAGAGATTTTACTGTTATAGAGTCACAATTATCTACACTAGTACTCACCACCAGTGGAGATCTTAGTGTCACCACCACTAAGATCTCCCCACCACTATATTTTTCAGTCCTAGTGGAGATGTTTGTGCCACCGTTACACTAAGAGGTCTTCTTTTTTTATTTTATTTATTTATTCAGATAACTGTACATGGGGACATGTGCACATGGGCACTCCCAGTCATATTGCAGTTGATAAACATTATAATCTATATTTGGTCATGTATAAATAACATATTAATAGAATTTGCAATTAATTTTAAATATCATAGCAAGTAATTAATAATAAAATATAGTGTAATAATTGAAGAGTAATTGAAGAGTAATATTTGTAACACTATTTTCAATAGCCCTTGTTGAATGCTATTAATTACATTTCACTTTTCAACAGTACTACTGCAGACAATATGAGATCCATCAGTGTAAATGCAGAGTGTTTCATTATTATTTGGGAAACTAGTTCCAATAAAGACTTGAATTTCATCTAACCATTGATGTTTTTTAATAATTGGAGCGACATTCGGACCAGATGATAATACTGGAAAGAGAATTTCTTGCAAGGATTTATTAATCGTGCAGGACCACTCTCAGTTTTTTTGTCTCATTTGGTTATAAGCTTAAATATCTTGGGGTGAATTTGTCTTTCATACTGTATGTTAAGAGTGGGTTTTATGGCACGACTAACGGCATCGCTATTACGGATGTTGGAGGGAGTAAGGCAGAGCTCCTCCTTTACTCCCTTTAACATCCGTAAGAGCGATGCATGCTATACTCTCCATAAATGTCGCGTTGGCCTCTCAAAGTCACTACAGAATAGTGACTTCTGGAGAGTGCGAGAGACGAGATCTAGTATTACTTTCCATCTCTTCAAAACATCACTGATCCAGACGAACGCAGAGCAGATACAATATTTGTTTTGAAGCGATGGCTTTTATATCTATATTGTAGCTGCCCTGCGATCGTCTGGATCAGTAGGGACAACCCAAGTACTATTCAGACTGTCGTCCATTGGCTCTTGTTCTGAAACAGTCTTTTTATCCATGCAGATGATTTCTTGCAAGCGATAATTTTTATCCTTCAGTCGCTGGTAATCACTTTCTAGGTGCTTAGCGAATCTGGCAGCTAAATCCAAGTCTTTTTGAAGAAACTGCTTCTCTACCTCTAATATTTTACACCTCTTTACCGCCTGCC
>JAXCGZ010010883.1:0-15892 GCA_037179515.1 Halocaridina rubra | reverse complement strand
AGGGGCAATTTTCCTATGGACAATTGTCTTAAGGGGCAATTTTCCTATGGACAATTGTCTTAAGGGGCAATTTTCCTATGGACAATTGTCTTAAGGGGCAATTTTCCTATGGACGATTGTCTTAAGGGGCAATTTTCCTATGGACAATTGTCTTAAGGGGCAATTTTCCTAAGGACAATTGTCTTAAGGGGCAATTTTCCTATGGACAATTGTCTTAAGGGGCAATTTTCCTATGGGCAATTGTCTTAAGGGGCAATCATCCCGCATTATATAACTTATAGCAAGCTTTCTACCTCTTTAATGATAATATTACCTTGAGTTAATTAACATGTGTTAGTTGTCCAGCATGCTTAAGTGATAACCTAATATCGCTCTACATCATTCTATGTTCTTAATGGCCAGATTCTGCTGACTGTGCAATTATTATAGTGACACAAATTGGGTCCTCTGTACTTTGACTGCTTTTTTCTGTTTGTCGTTTTCCTTTGTGTGACATTACCTCATCTCGACCTTGTCCTTAACCTTTTTCTTTTCCTTCGTCTTGGTATTTTCTCGTTCCCGGGCCTTTATTGATGAGGGCAGTTTCTGCCTGTCCCGGCGTCACACTCATAAAAAAAATTGGCAAATAAATAGCGCAGTTTTGGGGGTTCTGTAGGAAAGGTAGTGAAAACAAACCTCTAGAGGATATTTCTAAAGGGGGGTTTACACGGTCAAACGGTTCGTCGAACGCGGTTACAAACAAGTGTTTGAAGTGATGTTCGAACGTGTGAACGGGGAATTTGGTTGTCGAACACGTTTATCGAACTTGTTCGACAACCAAATACACCGTTCACACGTTCGAACATCACTTCAAACACTTGTCTGTCGAACCGCGTTCGACGAACCGTTTGACCGTGTAAACCGCCCTTAAGGTATTTGGTTGTTAGTTTATGGAGGTCGGGGGGGGGGGCAAAGCTCCTTTTATGAAAGGAAGGTAATTGGGGCAGAGCATTCACTCAAAGATATAAATTACGACATTTTTAATGTTATTTTTGGTTGCGTTTGGCTAGCTTAGTGTAGTTGCATGACGAGAAAAACTACAAGCTGTTTACCGAAGCCTGGTTTTGTTTAACTAATGCACGATTAATACGCGTTTTTGGTTGTTACAGACGAATTGGTACAAACATCGTCAAGACATATTATTGTGTAATTACAATCTACATGGTCAGAATTATTCCATATCAATGCATTCGATATAAACAGAGAAACTTTTCATTATAAAACTTACTGAGGGTGATCGGATAATTTAGATGTAGCGTATTCTATGTGATGCTAAACCCTTAATATGAATTGTGCTGATAAATTGTTTTTCTATTAAGTAAGATAAAGTAGTAGTAGTAGTAGTAGCGTGTTTTACGTCACGGACTCCCTTTACTATCAAGGGCTAGGACGGTTGCCTTCTTGCGAAGGACTTGTTTTGGCAGTTGTAATCGTTACCCTGAGTACATGCCCTTGCTAACCTCAGAACGTCGTGGTGCGCGAACCCTCGACCTGCCGCTTCAGAGTCGCGGACGCTACCGCTTGAGCCACGGTGACTACATTAAGTAAGATAAAGTATGATGTATATTCACAAAAGAGAGCCATATAATATAAGTTATTTACTCAAAACATACTGACTTATCTAAACCCGATTTCTTAGTTGTGGCGACTTGTCCATAGTAGCGATTCATCTATCAATTTTAATATATTACGAGATGTTTTGGTTGTCACCGTGGCTCAAGCGACTCTGAGGCATCAGGTCGAGGGTTCGCGCACCGTCACGGTCTGAGGTTAGCAAGGGCATACACTCAGGGTAACGATTACATCTGCCAAAACAAGTCCTTTGCAAGAAGGCAACTGTCCTAGCCCTTGGTAGAAAAAGGGAGTCCGTGACGTAAAACCGGAACATATTACGAGATGTTTTGATAGCGATATATACATAGCAACTAGACTTGTAGATAGCCAGCTTGTTACGTATCTGTCTATCTAGATGTATAATTATCTATCAAGTATTAACACGTGACACAAAATCAAAGGTCAGCTACGATGGAAATATAAAACGGTGTGGAGAGACCTTCCAGACAGTATTTTATTGATTTTTTTTTGTGTGTGACATCGGGACAGGCAAAAACTGCCCTCATCAATTAATGCCAGGCCACGAGAAAACACCAAGACGAAGGAAAATAAAATAAAAAACTATATGAAGAAAATATTGAGAAAAAATCATATAATGAAAAGATAATTATTCAAAATATTTACCAAGGATACTTGAACTTGTTAATTCCTAACTGGATAATCTATAATGACTCTCAATTATATTTTTAAGCAAAAATTACGACTTGTTAACTGGATTAAGACGGATTTAAGGAGATTTATAGAGGTGGCGTTTATTGTAGTTATTGACTGCTCTAAGATCTGGATTAAACAGTCATGTGAAACTTATTTCTTATCTTCTTCCGGTTTTACGTCACGGAATCCCTTTTCTAAAAAGGGCTAGGACGGTTGCCTTCTTGCGAAGGACTTGTTTTAGGAGGTGTAATCGTTACCCTGAGTGCATGCCCTTGCTAACCTCAGACCGTGACGGGGCGCGAACCCTCGACCTGACGCCTCAGAGTCGCGGACGCTACCGCTTGAGCCATGGTGACTAATAAACTTACTTCTTACATGAAATAAATTGTTTACCATTTTATCTATTAATCCCCATTCGAATGGAGGTGAGACAGATTAGTAGCTGGGGTACTGTCTGCATGCCTTTCTAACGCCCTTCGGTGGGTTCGAACATGGGTTTACCACTTCTCGAGTTGAGCTCTCTATCCGCTGTTCTACCGCGGGCCCCACTAATATGAGTAAAAAGGGCACTTGAATGGCGTCCTGATACTTCAATATTGACTGGTTTTGCGAATTATTTTCCAATGGCCAAACCAGTCAATATTGAATTTTTTCGTTCCGATTTTACGTCTGAGGTTAGCAAGGGCATGCACTCAGGGTAACGATTACACCTGTCAAAACAAGTCTTTCGCAAGAAGGCCACCGTCCTAGCCCTTGATAGAAAAAGGGAGTCCGTGACGTATAACCGGAACTAAAAACTTCAATATTGACTTCGGTTTTGCCATTGGAGAATAATTTGCCATTTCTGCAGTTTCTTGTCTGCTTGATTTGCTTAAATAAAAAATAGAACTATCTTTTGCATTAATATTTTTCTTGTCTCCTTCGACTACAGGTGAGGTCACGGTAGAACGTCTACAGTTGTTGCTCCGGTTTTACGTCACGGACTCCCTTTTCTACCAAGGGCTAGGACGGTTGCCTTCTTGCGAAGGACTTGTTTTGGCAGATGTAATCCTTACCCTGAGTGCATGTCCTTGCTAACCTCAGACCGTGACGAGGCGCGAGCCCTCGACCTGACGCCTCAAAGTCGCGGACGCTACCGCTTGAGCCACGGTGACTATGTAGGACGTCTACAGAAGGTGTGATATTATGATGTGGACGATGTGACATCTCTACAAAAGTACTCGTAGACAGTCCTTTGTGTAAGTATTAAGGTATCCCCCTAAAGGAGGGGGCTAGAATACTTTATCCATGTTCCCCTATGTGTCGTAAGAGTCGATTATATGGAACGGAGCGAGGGGATTTGGAATTCCCTCGTGTATATTTTCTTCCCAAAGAGTCCATAGTAATATGCCTTGACTCAGCCACACCCCTTATGAGGGGGAAAAGGGCTCTTGTGTATAGATAGTTTCAGGCATACACTTAGTTAATTAGTTTCGGTTTTACGTCACGGACTCACTCTTCTACCAAGGGCTAGGACGGTTGCCTTCTTGCAAAGGACTTGTTTTATCAGATGTAATCGTTACCCTGAGTGCATGCCCTTGCTAACCTCAGACCGTGACGGGGCGCGAACCCTCGACCTGACGCCTCAGAGTCGCGGACGCTACCGCTTGAGACACTATCTGTATTTATTGTATTTTACCGAGCAAAATATGGGAATTATTTTGCCATTTTCACTACTAATCTTCATTCAAATAGTAGGCACATGTTGGAGCTGGGGAATTAAGACTGGATGCCCTTCCTAACGCCCTGAGGTAGGCTCGAACGGGGTTGGCTATCCCAGAGTCGAGGACTTAAGCAAATTATGGGAATAATTGTACCAATATTTGTGCCAATAATTGTGCCAATAACTGTGCCAATAATTGTGCCAATAATTGTGCCAATAATTGTGCCAATAACTGTGCCAATAACTGTGCCAGTAATTGTGCCAATAACTGTGCCAATAATTGTGTCAATAATTGTGCTAATAATTGTGCCAAATCAAAGCTAGGATAATTTGTTTCCTGTTTTGTGTGTCCATCCCCATTCGAATGGGGTTAGACGGACGGGTTGGAGCTGGGGAATTATGGCTGGATGTCCTTCCTAACGCCATGTAATGGGTGCGAAATCAGGTCTGTCGCCTCCCGAGAAGAGCTCTAACCACTCTGCTACGTGGTCCACAGCAAAAGTTGCTTATCCCCATTCGAATGGGGGTGGACAGACATGTTGGAGCTGTGGAATTACGGCTGGATGCCTTTCCTAACGCCCTGTAATGGGTGCGAAGTCAGGTCTGTCGCCTCCCGAGAAGAACTCTAACCACTCTGCTACGCGATCCACAGCAAAAGTTGTATTTAAATAACTTAAGTGTAGACACTGCAAATTAAGCAAGGAATGTACATCGTAAATTCTAATATATTTCATATATTCGTGAACGCGTATACTTTGTAGGTATAAAAGTTTACATATGGATAATATATTTATACCACATTTATGTATCAAATATCTTTCTCTTTCAGGTTAAGAACATGAAGAATCAGCAGCAGGATGTTCTATTTCAGCACTGTGAGTGCAAGATTTATATTGGCACTGAGAGCAAGATTTATTTTAGCAGTGGGCAAGATCTACTCCAGCACTGAGAGCAAGATTTATTCCAGCACTGAGAGGAAGATCTAATCCAGCACTGAGAGCAAGATTTATTCCAGCACTGAGAGAACAAGATCTATTCCAGCAATGAGAGAACAAGATCTATTCCAGCACTGAGAGCAAGATGTATTCCAGCACTGAGAGCAACATCTATTCCAGCACTGAGAGCAACATTTATTCTGGCACTGTGAGAACAAATTTTTCATAAAATGTATATTAAAATTTGCTGTAATAGCTGTAATAGGCTAGATTAAGTAAGGATTTTTAGAAGTTTTTATGGATTTATAGGGAATTTAATTGATTTTTAGAGATTTTTAGTGATGCTTAAGGGATTTTTATGTATTATTAGGAATTTTAAGGATATTTTGAGAATTTTACGGATTTTTAGGGATTTTTAAAGATTTTTTATTTTTTATGGATTTTTAGGGATTTTTTTGGATTTTTTGAGAATTTTAGGGAATTTTTAAAGGGATTTTCAAGGATATTTTTGTAATTTTTACAAAATTTTTGAGATGTTTAGAGATTTTGTTATGGATTTTTAAGGATTTTTAGGAATTTTCAAGAATTTTTGGAAAATTTTAATGATTTGTAGAGATTTTTTTGGATTTTTTAGGAATTTTATATATTTTTAGGGATTTTAGGTGTTTTTTTTTTAGAGATTTTTATAGATTTCTTATTAACTTCAATGTTTTTTTTTTGGTGATTTTTAGGGCTTTCCATAGATTTTGAGGGATTTTAAAGGATTTTTAGGGATTTTTCTAGGTAATAGATTAGGTTAGGTTAGCTTAGCTTAGGTTAGGTTAAGTAATTGTTATTTTTAGGTAGTTTTAGGGAATTTTTTGGGATATATACAAATTTATAATGAATTTTTATTGATTATTTGGGACTTTTAGGGATTTTTATTGATTTTTAGAGTTTTTTCAAGGTAATTTTATGGATTTTTATGGATTTTTTGTGATTTTTAAGAATATTTTAGGGATTTTTATTTTTTTATGGAATTTTTAAGGATTTATAGAAGATTTTAGGTACTTCTTTTATTGAATTTTAGGGATTTTTTGAGATTCTAGGGATTTTTTGAGAATTTTAGGGATTTTTAAAGTTTTGTAGGGATCATTTGGATTTTTAAGGATTTTCTAGGTTATATTAGGTTAGGTTAGGTTAAAGGTTAGTTTAGGTTAGGTTTAGGGATTTTTAAGGGATTTTTATGGATTTTTAGGAATGTTTAAGGATTTTTAGAGAATTCTAAGGATTTTTAGGGATTTTTAGTGTTTTTTGGGGATATTTATGGATTTTTATTGATTTTTAGGAAATTTTAAGGCTTTCTAGAGAATTTTAGGGATTTTTAGTTAGTTTTAGGGATTTTTAGAGATTTTTAGGGATTTGTATGGATTTTTAAGGATTTTTAGAGATTTTTGTGATTTATAGTGATTTATAGTGACTTTCAAAGATTTTTAGGGGATTTTTACGGAGTTTTTAAGAATTTCAATTTATTTTTGGTGATTTCTAGGGATTTTTAGAGATTTTTATGGATTTTTTGAAATGTTCCTGGATTTTTAGGGATATTCAGTGATTTGTAGTGATTATTAGGGATTTTTTTGAATGCTTAGAAATTTTTAAGGATAATTAGAGAATTGTAGGAATTTTTTCGGATTTATAAAGATTTTTATGATATTTTAGGAATTTTTATGGATTTTTTCGGATTTGTCGGGATTTTTTATAATTTTTAGAAATTTTTTAGGTAATTTTTGGGATTTTTAGAGATTTTATGAATTTTTCTCGATTTTTAATGATTTTGTAGGGATTTTTATGAATTTCTAGGGATTTATATGCATTTGTTGAGATTTATAGGTATTTTGGGGAATTTTTAGGGATTTTTAAAGATTTTTAGTGAGTTTTATGGATTTTTAGAGAGTTTTAGGAGTGTGTATGTATTTTTTAGGAATTTCTATGGATATTGGGGGATATTTTTGGGATTTTTAGAGATTTTTATTAATTTTTTAAGAATTTTAATGGATTTTTAGGTATTTGCATGGATTTTTACAGATATTTGGTATTTTTTATGAATTTTTAGGGATATTAAGAATTTTTTGAGAGATTTTTAGTGATTTTTTTTAGAAATTTTAAAGGATTTTTAATTTTTTTTAAGGATTTTTAGAAAAATTTAGAGATTTTTAAGGAGTTTTAGAGAATTTTAGGGATTATTAGTTGATTTTAGTGATTTTTAGAGATTTTGACAAATTTTTATAGATTTTTAAGGATTTCTAGAGATTTTAAGGGATTTTTAGCAAATTTTAGGGATTTTTAGAGATTTTTAAAGAATTTTATGTATTTTTTTTGAATTTCTTTTAATTTTTGGTAATATCTAAAGATTTTTTTAGATATCTTTATGGATTTTTTTCGAATTTTCATTTATTTGTAGGGATTTTAAGTAATTTTTAAAGATGTTTATGGATTTTTTTAGGGATTTCCATGGATTATTAATGAATTTTTTTGGATTTTATGGGATTTTCAGGAATTTTAATTTATTTGTAGTGATTTTTCTTTGGAATTTTATGGAATTTTTGGGATTTTTCGAGATTTTTTAGGATTTTTTTTTGAATATTTATGAATTTTTAGGAGTTTTTAAGGATTTTTAGAAAATTTTATGGGATTCTTAGAGATTTTTAGAGATTTTTTAAGATTTTTAATGGATTTTTAGGGATTTGCATGGATTTTTACAGATTTTTGGTATTTTTTATGAATTTTTAGGAATATTAAGGATTTCTTAGAGATTTTTTTTTAGAAATTTTTATTGGTTTTTATAAATTTTTAAGGATTTTTAGAAAAATTTAGGAATTTTTAGTTATTTACAGGGATTTTTCAGGAGTTTTAGAAAATTTTAGGGATTATTAGTTGAATTTAGCGGTTTTTAGAGATTTTGACCATTTCTTTATAGGGTTTTAAGGATTTGTAGAGATTTTAAGGCATTTTTAGTGAATTTTAGTGATATTTTGAGATTTTTAAAGATTTTTATGGATTTTGTTAGGAATTTCTATGGATTTTTGGTAATATCTAACGATTTTTAGAGATTTTTATGGATTTTTTCGAATTTTAATTTATTTCTAGTGATTTTAAGTAAATTTTAAAGATGTGTATGGATTTTTTAATGATTTCTATGGATTATTAATGAATTTTTATGGATTATTGGGGAATTTTAGGAATTTTTATTGATTTGTAGGGATTTTTCAGGGAAATTTTATGGATTTTTAGGGATTTTTATAGATTTTTAAAGAATTTTTTGAATTTTTCGAGATTTGTAGGGATTTTTATGGATTTTAATGTTTTTTTAACGATTTTTAGCGATTTATTGGGATTTTTAATGAGTTCAAGGGATTTTTTGAGATTTTTAGAGATTTTTATGGACTTTTAATGATTTTTAGATTTAATATATTTATATTAATTTCTATTGATTTTTGGTGTTTTTTCATGGATTTTTATATAATTTTTTGTTTTTTTGGATTTTTCATGGATTTTTTGTTATTTTTATTGATTTTAAGAGATTTTTATGGATTTTCTTTTATGGAGTTTTAGATATTTTTTGAATTGTTAGGAATTTTTAAGGATTTTTAGGGATTTGTAGGGATTTTTAGAGATTTTTAAGGATTTTTAGGACTTTTAATGGAATGTATGGGATATTTCAGGATTTTTAATGATTTTTAGGTATATTTTAGGGAGTTTTTATGGATTTTTAGTGGTTTCTTGAGTTTTTAGTGATTTATTGTAATTTTTATTAATTGTTTGTAATTTTTAGGTATTTTTAGGTATTTTTAGGGATTTTTTATTGATTATTCGAGATTACTAGGGATTTTTAGTGTAGCTAACCTAACTACCTAACCTAACCTAACCTAACCTAACCTAACCCAACCTAACCTAACTCAACCTAACCTACCCTAACCTAACCTAACTTAACCTAACCTAACCAAACCTAACCTAACTTAACCTACCCTAACCTAACTTAACCTAACCTAACCTAACCTAACCTAACTTAGCCTAACCTAACCTAACCTAACTTAACCTAACCTAACCTAACCTAACCTAACCTAAATTAACCTAACCTAACCTAACCTAACCTAACCTAACTTAACTTAACCTAACCTAACCTAACCTAACTTAACCTAACCAAACCTAACCTAACCTAACCTAACTTAACCTAACCTAACCTAACCTAACCTAACTTAACCCAACCTAACCTAACCTAACCTAACCTAACTTAACCTAACCTAACCTAACTTAACCTAACCTAACTTAACCTAACCTAACCTAACTTAACTTAACCTAACCTAACCTAACCTAACCTAACCTAGCTTAACCTAACCTAACCTAACCTAACTTAACCTAACCTAACCTAACCTAACCTAACCTAACTTAACCTAACCTAACCTAACTTAACCTAACCTAACCTAACCTAACCTAACCTAACCTAACTTAACCTAACCTAACCTAACCTAACCTAACCTAACTTAACCTAACATAACCTAACCTAACCTAACCTAACTTAACCTAACTTAACATAACCTAACCTAACCTAACCTAACCTAAATTAACCTAACCTAACTTAACCTAACCTAAACTAACCTAACCTAACCTAACCTAACCTAACTTAACCTAACCTAACTTAACCTAACCTAACCTAACCTAACTTAACCTAACCTAACTTAACCTAACCTAACCTAACTTAACCTAACCTAACTTAACCTAACCTAACTTAACCTAGCCTAACCTAACCTAACTTAACCTAACCTAACCTAACTTAACCTAACCTAACCTAACCTAACCTAACCTAACCTAGCTTAACCTAACCTAACCAAACCTAACTTAACCTAACCTAACATAACCTAACCTAACCTAACTTAACCTAACCTAACTTAACCTAACCTAACCTAACCTAACTTAACCTAACCTAACTTAACCTAACCTAACCTAACTTAACCTAACCTAACCTAACCTAACTTAACCTAACCTAACTTAACCTAACCTAACCTAACCTTACTTAACCTAGCCTAACTTAACCTAACCTAAATAAACCTAACCTAACCTAACCTAACTTAACCTAACCTAACTTAACCTAACCTAACCTAACTTAACCTAACCTAACCTAACCTAACTTAACCTAACCTAACCTAACCTAACTCTAACCTAACCTAACTCTAACCTAACCTAACCTAACTTAACCTAACCTAACTTAACCTAACCTAACCTAACTTAACCTAACCTAACTTAACCTAACCTAACTTAACCTAGCCTAACCTAACCTAACTTAATGTAACCTAACCTAACTTAACCTAACCTAACCTAACCTAATCTAACCTAACCTAGCTTAACCTAACCTAACCAAACCTAACTTAACCTAACCTAACATAACCTAACCTAACCTAACTTAACCTAACCTAAATTAACCTAACCTAACCTAACCTAACTTAACCTAACCTAACCTAACCTAACCTAACCTAACCTAACTTAACCTAACCTAGCCTAACCTAATCTAAGCTAACCTAACTTAACCTAACCTAACTTAACCTAACTTAACCTAACCTAACCTAACCTAACCTAACCTAACCAAAGCCAACCTAACCCAACCCAACCTAACCCAACCTAACCTAACCTAACCTAACCTAACCCAACCCAACATAACCTAACCTAACCTAACCTAACCCAACCTAACCTAACCTAACCTAACCTAAACCAACCTAACCTAACCTAACCCATCCCTAACCTAACCTAACCTAACCTAACCTAACCTAACTTAACCTAACCTAACCTAACCTAACCTAGCTTAACTTAACTTAACCTAACCTAACCTAACCTAACCTAACCTAACCTAACCTAACTTGACCTAACCTAACCTAACCTAACCTAACTTAACCTAACCTATCCTAACCTAACCTAACCTACCTTAACCTAACCTAACCTAACCTAACCTAACTTAACCTAACCTAACCTAACCTAGCCTAACTTAACCTAGCCTAACCTAACCTAACCTAACCTAAGCTAACTTAACCTAACCTAACTAAACCTAACCTAACCTAACTTAACCTAACCTCACCTAACCTAACCTAACTTAACCTAACCTAACCTAACCTAACCTAACCTTAACCTAACCTAACCTAACCTAACCTAACTTAACCTAACCTAACCTAACCTAACCTAACTTAACCTAACCTAACCTACCCTAGCCTAACTTAACCTAACCTAACCTAACCTAACTTAACCTAACCTAACCTAACCTAACTTAACCTAACATAACCTAACCTAACCTAACCTAACTTAACCTAACCTAACCTAACCTAACCTAACTTAACCTAACCTAACCTAACCTAACCTAACCTCAACCTAACTTAGCCTAACCTAACCTAACCTAACCTAACCAAACCTAACCTAAATTAACCTAACCTAACCTAACCTAACCTAACCTAACCTAACTTAACTTAACTAACCTAACCTAACCTAACTAACTAACCTAACCTAACCTAACCAACTAACCTAACCTAACTAACCTAACCTAACCTAACTTAACCAACCTAACCTAACCTAACCTAACCTAACCTAACTAACCTAACCTAACCTAACCTAACCTAACCTAACCTAACCTAACCTAACCTAACTTAACCTAACCTAACCTAACTTAACCTAACCTAACCTAACCTAACCTAACCTAACTAACTAACCAACTAACCTAACCTAACCTAACTAACCTAACCTAACCTAACCTAACCTAACCTAACTAACCTAACCTAACCTAACCTAACCTAACCTAACTTAACCTACCTAACCTAACCTAACCTAACTAACCTAACCTAACCTAACCTAACCTACTAACCTAACCTAACTAACCTAACCTAACTAACCTAACCTAACCTAACTAACCTAACCTAACTTAACCTAACCTAACCAACTAACCTAGCCTAACCTAGCCTAACCTAACCTAACTTAACCTAACTTAACCTAACCTAACCTAACCTAACTTAACCTAACCTAACCTAACCTAACCTAACCTAACCTAACTTAACCTAACCTAACCTAACCTAACTTAACCTAACCTAACTTAACCTAACCTAACCTAACTTAACCTAACCTAACCTAACCTAACTTAACCTAACCTAACTTAACCTAACCTAACCTAACCTTACTTAACCTAGCCTAACTTAACCTAACCTAAATAAACCTAACCTAACCTAACCTAACTTAACCTAACCTAACTTAACCTAACCTAACCTAACTTAACCTAACCTAACCTAACCTAACTTAACCTAACCTAAACTAACCTAACCTAACCTAACCTAACCTAACTTAACCTAACCTAACTTAACCTAACCTAACCTAACCTAACTTAACCTAACCTAACTTAACCTAACCTAACCTAACTTAACCTAACCTAACTTAACCTAACCTAACTTAACCTAGCCTAACCTAACCTAACTTAATGTAACCTAACCTAACTTAACCTAACCTAACCTAACCTAATCTAACCTAACCTAGCTTAACCTAACCTAACCAAACCTAACTTAACCTAACCTAACATAACCTAACCTAACCTAACTTAACCTAACCTAAATTAACCTAACCTAACCTAACCTAACTTAACCTAACCTAACCTAACCTAACCTAACCTAACCTAACCTAACTTAACCTAACCTAGCCTAACCTAATCTAAGCTAACCTAACTTAACCTAACCTAACTTAACCTAACTTAACCTAACCTAACCTAACCTAACCTAACCTAACCAAAGCCAACCTAACCCAACCCAACCTAACCCAACCTAACCTAACCTAACCTAACCTAACCCAACCCAACATAACCTACCCTAACCTAACATAACCCAACCTAACCTAACCTAACCTAACCTAACCAACCTAACCTAACCTAACCCATCCCTAACCTAACCTAACCTAACCCAACCTAACCTAACTTAACCTAACCTAACCTAACCTAACCTAGCTTAACTTAACTTAACCTAACCTAACCTAACCTAACCTAACCTAACCTAACCTAACTTGATCTAACCTAACCTAACCTAACCTAACTTAACCTAACCTATCCTAACCTAACCTAACCTACCTTAACCTAACCTAACCTAACCTAACCTAACTTAACCTAACCTAACCTAACCTAGCCTAACTTAACCTAGCCTAACCTAACCTAACCTAACCTAAGCTAACTTAACCTAACCTAACTAAACCTAACCTAACCTAACTTAACCTAACCTCACCTAACCTAACCTAACTTAACCTAACCTAACCTAACCTAACCTAACCTAAATTAACCTAACCTAACCTAACCTAACCTAACTTAACCTAACCTAACCTAACCTAACCTAACTTAACCTAACCTAACCTACCCTAGCCTAACTTAACCTAACCTAACCTAACCTAACTTAACCTAACCTAACCTAACCTAACTTAACCTAACATAACCTAACCTAACCTAACCTAACTTAACCTAACCTAACCTAACAACCTAACTTAACCTAACCTAACCTAACCTAACCTAACCTAACTTAACCTAACCTAACCTAACCTAACCTAACCTAACCTAACCTAACTTAGCCTAACCTAACCTAACCTAACCTAACCAAACCAAACCTAAATTAACCTAACCTAACCTAACCTAACCTAACCTAACCTAACTTAACTTAACTTAACCTAACCTAACCTAACTTAACCTAACCTAACCTAACCTAACCAAACTTAACCTAACCTAACCGAACCTAACCTAACCTAACTTAACCCAACCTAACCTAACCTAACCTAACCTAACCTAACTTAACCTAACCTAACCTAACCTAACCTAACCTAACCTAACCTAGTTTAACCTAACCTAACTTAACCTAACCTAACCTAACTTAACCTAACCTAACCTAACCTAACCTAACCTAACTTAACCTAACCTAATCTAACCTAACCTAACTTAACCTAACTTAACCTAACCTAACCTAACTTAACCTAACCTAACTTAACCTAACCTAACCTAACCTAACCTAACTTAACCTAACCTAACCTAACCTAACTTAACCTAACCTAACCTAACCTAACCTAACTTAACCTAACCTAACCTAACCTAACCTAACCTAACTTAACCTAGCCTAACCTAACCTAACTTAACCTAACCTAACCTAACCTAACCTAACCTAACCTAACCTAACCCAACCTAACCTAACCCAACCTAACCTAACCTAACCTAGCCTAACCTAACCTAACCCAACCTAACTTAACCTAACCCAACCTAACCTAACCTAACCTAACCTAACCTAACCTAACCTACCTAACCTAACCTAACCTAACCTAACCCAACCCAACCCAACCCAACCCAACCCAACCCAACCCAACCACCTAACCTAACCTAACCTAACCTAACCTATAACTTAACCTAACCTAACCTAACCTAACCTAACCCCCCCTAACCTAACCTAACCTAACCTAACCTAACCCAACCCAACCTAGCTTAGGTTAGGTTAAGTAATTGTTATTTTTAGGTAGTTTTAGGGAATTTTTTGGGATATATACAAATTTATAATGAATTTTTATTGATTATTTGGGACTTTTAGGGATTTTTATTGATTTTTAGAGTTTTTTCAAGGTAATTTTATGGATTTTTATGGATTTTTTGTGATTTTTAAGAATATTTTAGGGATTTTTATTTTTTTATGGAATTTTTAAGGATTTATAGAAGATTTTAGGTACTTCTTTTATTGAATTTTAGGGATTTTTTGAGATTCTAGGGATTTTTTGAGAATTTTAGGGATTTTTAAAGTTTTGTAGGGATCATTTGGATTTTTAAGGATTTTCTAGGTTATATTAGGTTAGGTTAGGTTAAAGGTTAGTTTAGGTTAGGTTTAGGGATTTTTAAGGGATTTTTATGGATTTTTAGGAATGTTTAAGGATTTTTAGAGAATTCTAAGGATTTTTAGGGATTTTTAGTGTTTTTTGGGGATATTTATGGATTTTTATTGATTTTTAGGAAATTTTAAGGCTTTCTAGAGAATTTTAGGGATTTTTAGTTAGTTTTAGGGATTTTTAGAGATTTTTAGGGATTTGTATGGATTTTTAAGGATTTTTAGAGATTTTTGTGATTTATAGTGATTTATAGTGACTTTCAAAGATTTTTAGGGGATTTTTACGGAGTTTTTAAGAATTTCAATTTATTTTTGGTGATTTCTAGGGATTTTTAGAGATTTTTATGGATTTTTTGAAATGTTCCTGGATTTTTAGGGATATTCAGTGATTTGTAGTGATTATTAGGGATTTTTTTGAATGCTTAGAAATTTTTAAGGATAATTAGAGAATTGTAGGAATTTTTTCGGATTTATAAAGATTTTTATGATATTTTAGGAATTTTTATGGATTTTTTCGGATTTGTCGGGATTTTTTATAATTTTTAGAAATTTTTTAGGTAATTTTTGGGATTTTTAGAGATTTTATGAATTTTTCTCGATTTTTAATGATTTTGTAGGGATTTTTATGAATTTCTAGGGATTTATATGCATTTGTTGAGATTTATAGGTATTTTGGGGAATTTTTAGGGATTTTTAAAGATTTTTAGTGAGTTTTAGGGATTTTTAGAGAGTTTTAGGAGTGTGTATGTATTTTTTAGGAATTTCTATGGAAATTGGGGGATATTTTGGGGATTTTTAGAGATTTTTTTAAATTTTTTAAGAATTTTAATGGATCTTTAGGTATTTGCATGGATTTTTACAGATATTTGGTATTTTTTATGAATTTTTAGTGATATTAAGAATTTTTTTGAGAGATTTTTAGTGATTTTTTTCAGAAATTTTCAAGGATTTTTAATTTTTTTAAAGGATTTTCTGAAAAATTTAGAGATTTTTAAGGAGTTTTAGAGAATTTTAGGGATTATTAGTTGATTTTAGTGATTTTTAGAGATTTTGACAAA
>JAXCGZ010010882.1:10000-15921 GCA_037179515.1 Halocaridina rubra | reverse complement strand
CAATTCTTCTTCTATTCTCTAATTGGTCGCAAATAATTTTCTTTAAAAAAGGAATATACCAGTTGGTATATGATAATTGAATATATCACAATTCAAATATCAACACATCTGGTATACGATTTTTTGTATCTTTTAAATTTCTTTTTATACCCAAATTAGAGATTCTTGCAAACAAAATCCTAGTTTAAAATGAAAAACTGTTATCCATTATGCAATAGCATCAAAAGTTTGAACATAATTATTTTATGCTATTTTTCGTGGACTTGGTAATGTTGTTCCTCAGTTGTCACCTATTCATAACAAACTACGCCGAGTCTGAAGAATTGAAAGAGACATTTTTAGAGACTGTTTTTTACGTTATCTTTCCTCATTGCTAAAATAATCCTCGTCTATTTCCATTAACTTATTATGAAAATATTATTCTCCTTTCGTATAGATGGTCCTTCTTTCAAAGAATCTCCCCAAGACCAATATGCTGATGTAGGGGAAAATGTAACGCTACAGTGCCAAGTTGATTCCAGTCCCGATCCAACCGTTGTTTGGATCAACCAACAGTCCCAGACAGTGGTTGGGAAAGGACAGGAACTCAATATCGTTGTTGACAAACACACCGTTGGTTACTACCTCTGCATAGCTAAAGTGGAAGGATTCCCCGAAATTTCGACAGTATTGGGTGTGTTCTTAAAGGTAATTTTCCCATGTTTTCTGTGTCTTGTGATGACGCATCCGTATTCGCAAGAATTTACTTTTAGTGAATGTGTAATTTGATATGGAGAATGTTATCACGAAGTTTTTGTATATATAAGATCTTTATAATTATTTTTTATTCACTAGGGCCCTCCAAGAGCAAGATGTGAAAAGCAACAATGGGCAAAACAGGGAGAGAAAATAAGACTTGAATGTTTAATAATAGCGGCTTCAATGGAGTCGATCAATGTACTTTGGACACATCACGGAGAGCATCTCGATCTAGGTAAGTACTTCCCAGTCCTCGAGCTAGGTCTATATTTTTTTTCATGTACACACATGCATATTTTATAATTGATCAAAAATATATAAAATTTTCGATCCATGATGTCCAACACCCCCTCTAAATGGAGAGAAGTTAGAAAAAATTCCTTACCTTTTATTGTTTACTTCTACATACCCAGGAAGCTCAAAATGCTATTTCCTGGGATGTTTTAATCACCATCTCTTTGACGGCTCCTTCTCAGTATCTCGATAGCATAAATACATAAACAATTGAATGTGTGAGGCCAGTGATGGAAAAGTGTCATCTAAAGCACAATCCCACTATAAGTTATTGATCCTCGTCGTAACATTTGATTGTCCTCCAAGTTGAAGTGAAAACAAGGATAATAGTTCTACTCTACAGTATCTAAATTAAGAGTAAATTACATTGTTAAATATATAAGGAAAATTCTTGACAAAATTCTCAGAAGTAAAGGGAAACACTATGAGCCAATTCAAGATGGATCGTGGATGGCTAGATGTATGGCTGGATGGACTTTTGGAAAGATGGAAGGGCTGATTATGGATGGATGGTGAGAGAGAGAGAGAGAGAGAGAGAGAGAGAGAGAGAGGAGAGAGAGAGAGAGAGAGAGAGAGAGAGAGAGAGAGAGAGAGAGAGAGAGATTGGGCAATATTTACAAACATGTTTGCGCATAGTGTATAATATATATCTTATTGTTTTTCGATGGGGGGGGAAATGCTACTTTTACAGTATTATTTTCTTTTATTACAATCTTTTGCACAACACATAATTCCATTTATCATAAATATGTGAAGCTTTTGTAATTATTATTTTCATATGGCATTATTTGCTTACAAATGATAATTTGCTTAATTTACTTAATTCTGCTTCACTGTTATTCGCGAGTGGTTTCTAGCAGATACATAAGTGTTACTCCAGACGCTCTTTAGATATTATATTATTTGATCAGTAATATGGTTTACATATATATATATATATATATATATATATATATATATATATATATATATATATATATATATATATATATATATATATATATATATATATATATATATATATATATATATATATATATATATATATATATATATATATATATATGTGTGTGTGTGTGTGTGATTACCTAATTGTGATTACCTAATTGTGTTTACGGGAAAGAGCCCAAAGCTCGTATCTTCCCGTCTCCTGATCGGTTCCATTTTTAGACTTAGTGATACTTATCATACCTGTCCTTAAAACTATGGATTGAGGTAGCATTAACTACCTCCTCGCTTAACGAATTCCAATTATCAACTACTCTTACACTGAAAAAGTATTTCCTTACATCCTGCAAACAAGTTTTCTTCCGAAGCTTCAAACTATGACCTCTAGTTCTAGAGCCAGCCATATCGAAATATCGATCCCTATCCACTCTATCATAACCATGAAGGAATTTAAAGACTGTCACCATATCCCCCCTTACTCTTCTAGCTTCGAGTGATGGCAAGTCTAATTCCCTCAGCCTCTCATCATAACCGAGATTGCGTATTTCTGGCACCAGTTTCGTGGCATGTCTTTGAACTTTTTCAAGCTTAGCTATGTGCTTTTTCAAGTGCGGATTCCAAAAGGGGGCTGCATATTCGAGTTTTGGCCTCACATAGGTTACATAAATATTTCTGAACATTTCCTTGTCCATGTGCCTGAAGGCTACCCTTACATTTGATAAGAATGCATATGCTGCCCTTACTACGCCATTTATATGTATTTCTGGAGACAAATCTGCCAATATGTTTACTCCTAGATCTCTCTCATTTTCTGTCTCCTGAAGTTGTACTCCAGCCACCGAGTAGTCAAGCTTGGGCCTTCTTGCACTTGTACCCATTCTCATTACCTTACATTTTGAGGTATTGAATTTCATTAGCCACTTTTCTGACCACTCATGCAGATTATTTAGATCCTCCTGAAGTTCTCTACCATTGTTCTCGTTTTTTACTTTCTTCACAATCTTTGCATCATCTGCAAACATATTCATGAATGAATTTACAGACTCTGGTAGGTCATTTACATATACAAGGAACAAAAGTGGCCCTAAAACTGAACCCTGTGGAACTCCACTACTAACTCTTCTCCATTCAGACACTGAGTGTCTTACTCTAACCCTCTGTTCCCTTCCTTCTAAGTAAGTTTTTATCCATTTCAAGACATTTCCACCTATTCTAGCCATTGATTGCAGCTTCCTAATAAGTCTCCCATGTGGAACAGTGTCAAACGCTTTCTGGAAGTCTAGGAATATGCAATCTGCCCAGCCCTCTCTTTCCTGTAAGATTTGGCTTACCTCATCATAAAATTCTAATAAGTTTGTTACTGTTGATCTTCCTTCTCTGAAGCCATGTTGCCTCACTGACAAAAAGTTGAAGGATTCCAAGTGAAGAGAGATATGTTTCCTTAGTAGTTTCTCCATAACTTTGCAAACTATGCTGGTCAAGGAAACTGGTCTATAGTTCAGAGCCGTATCCCTCCTTCCCTTTTTGAAGATAGGTATCACATTTGCTTGTTTCCAGCATCTTGGAATCTCCCCCGACTCCAATGACTCCTTAAATATGATACTTAGTGCCACTGATATTGTGTTTGCGCATTTTTTAAGCACATGAGGGGATATGTCATCAGGACCTGTAGCTTTATGAACATCTAAATCCATCAGCGCTTTGCATACCTCTGTGGCTGTAAGGTTGATGTTCTCTAATGCCGGCCCTTGAGCTTCTATCACTGCAATCTGAGGGGGTGGGGTATTTTCTACTGTAAATACTGACTGAAACTCCTTGTTCAATTCTTTGCAGATCTCTTCGTCCATCTCAGTGATGCTTCCATCCGCTCTCTTTAGCCTTAAAGCCTGTTCTTTTACCTTCAGTTTTCCTCTGATAAAGCTGTGGAAAAGCTTGGGATTTTCTTTAGCCTTCCTGGTGATGTCCCTCTCATAATCTTTCTCTGCCTCTCTCCTTTTACTTAGGTAGTCGTTTCTTGCTCTTTTGTAGGTTTGCCAGGCATTTATGTTTTTTCTCCTCCTATACCTTTTCCAGCATTTGTCTCTCCACTCCTTAGCTCTTTTACACCCATTATCGAACCATTTCTCTCTGGCATGAATTACACCTACTTTGGTGACAGGTATGCAGCAATCTACTATCTTCCCATATTTCTCACAAAAGATGTCATACATTTCTTGTACAGATTTGTTGCAAAATAAGGTTCTCCAGTCAATAACTGCAAAAAGCTCATTCATTTTGATGTAATCTCCTTTCTGATAGTTCCTCCTCATGTCCTCAGTGCCTCTACTCTCAGGAAGAATGTCTTCAATGATATACTCCATCAACAACACACAGTGGTCACTCTTTCCAATTGGTGGTTCATACTCAATATTTTCAATATCCAACACATTATCTGTGAACACCAGATCAAGTAGTGATGGCTCATCCCCACCCCTGGCTCTTGTTGGTTCCATTACATGTTGGTGTAGGAAATTCCCTTGTACGCAATCTAGGAATCTTGCCCCAAAGGAGTCCTCACCACTGTGTGGGTCAAGATTTATCCAATCTATCTCTTTATGATTAAAGTCTCCCATAATCAAAATCCTACATTTTTTCTCCCGCGCCATGTTAACAACTGAGTTTATGACTTCAATCGTACCTATATGACTTTCCTCATAAATTTCAAGCCTATTTTGGTTCCTTGGTGGGTTGTATACAACAGTTATTATATTGCTCTCTGACCCAGTATTTATGCGAGCAACAAGAAATTCCCTGAACTCACTTTCTATAGCCAAGTTTATCTCTTCAACTTGAATCCTCTCACTTATGAGCAGTGCTATCCCTCCACCAGTCCTCTCAGATCTTTCGACCCTTAGTATTCTGAAGCCCTTAGGAAAAACTGTGACACTGTTTATGTCCTCACTCAACTTAGTCTCTGTAATTGCTACTATATCTGCCTTACTGTTGTGAATCCTATCTTTTAATTCTACTGCCTTACCAGCTAATCCATCAGCATTTGTGTATAACAATCTTAATGAGGCCCCATCCCCTGATCTTCTGTCATTATCTTCTTTATCTCCCCTTTGTCTGGAAGTATTCCGTAACGAAAATTTTTCTTCTCTTCTTCATTTCTTTCATCATTTAACCTTCTTGCCTCTTGCAACAAGTTTTTGATCTTTCCCATCTCTTCCTGTGTTCTGTATCGTCTAATGAACACTTCTTTGCATTCTTGAAGGTCTTTTAGACTTTTTTTTCTCAACAATATTTCCCTACATGTCTCCCCTCTCTCAAAGGTTACTTTTGTTGGTCTCGGCTTTCCTTCCCTCGAATATTTACCTAGTTGGTGTATGTTTACAATATCCTCAGGACCACATACTACTCCAAGCTTTCTTATCAGGCCTACAACGTTAGCTTTATTTTCTTCAAGTCTCCCCTGCCATGTTGGCTCCTGGGATTCACTTATGCCTGAGATTACCACTGTCTTCTCCTTATCAAGTGCCTGTCTGATGAGTGGGTTTGCCCTTTCCATCACAACGTCTTTCATTTTTTCGATTACTGTCTCTTTATAGTCAACTGTTTGTATGTTTTCCAGTGCCACCACCTTTACAGCCTCTTTTACTGCCACATTCCCCTTTAGTGCATCAGCAAAGGACGTTTTCATGGCATCATTTTCCATATTCAGCTCCTGGAACTCTTTTCTGAACTGTTCAATGTTTTCCTTAATCTGAACATTCCAAGCAGCAATCTCGTCTCTCTCAGAAGATAGCAGTGAACTAACATCTAATTCCTTTAGGTTGTCATTTAGCTGTTTGTTTTTATCTTCTTGATTAGAAATTCTAGATTCTAGTTGACTCTTTTCCCCTTCCAGCTTCTTTATTCTTTTTTCTAGTTCCTTTCTCTCCTGCCCTTGTGCTTTATTTGCT
>JAXCGZ010010882.1:0-5000 GCA_037179515.1 Halocaridina rubra | reverse complement strand
TATATCTATATATATATATATATATATATATATATATATATATATATATATATATATATATATATATATATATATATATATATATATATATATATATATATATATATATATATATATATATATATATATATATATATATATATATATATATATATATATATATATATGTGTATATGTATATATATATATATATATATATATATATATATATATATATATATATATATATATATATATATATATATATATATATATATATATATATATATATATATATATATATATATATATATATATATATATATATATATATATATATATATATATATATATATATATATATATATATATATATATATATGCATATATATATATATATATATATATATATATATATATATATATATATATATATATATATATATATATATATATATATATATATATATATATATATATATATATATATATATATATATATATATATATATATATATATATATATATATATATATATATATATATATATATATATATATATATATATATATATATATATATATATATATATATATATATATATATATATATATATATATATATATATATATATATATATAATATATATATGTATATATATATATATATATATATATATATATATATATATATATATATATATATATATATATATATATACATATATATATATATATATATATATATATATATATATTATATATATATATATATATATATATATATATATATATATATATAATATATATATATATATATATATATATATATATATATATATATATATAGGACGACGAGGGTAGTCGCCGTGGCTCAGTCGATAGCGTCTCCGACTCTGAGGCGTCAGGTCGAGGGTCGCGCCCGTCACGGTCTGAGGTAGCAGGCATGCACTCAGCGTAGGATACATCTGCCACAGTCCTCGCAGAGGCACCCGTCCTAGCCTGGTGATAGGGAGTCCGTGACGTACCGGACGGACGGATATATAAGGACGACAGAGGCATATGGAAGGAAGTCCCATTGTTATGAAGACAAAGCAGGGCAATTAAGATAGTCCCTCTCCTATTCAGATCTTTATTCTCCAGAAAATGTCTTTTGTATTTTTGTTTATACTCTTCCTTCCTGTTATGCAGAATTACACTGACATTAAAAATCAGTGTAGCCTAAATAACTCTTTCATTTTTAAGGTATTATTTTCTTCTTATTATATTTGTTTATTTGTGATTGCTTACTCTTTTTTTTTATCTGTCCATTCCATCCTTCCGTGTTTCATCGAGTTGGTTCATTACTTCCACCAAGTATTAGTCACGATTTAAATTTAAAAATGTTGGTTTGAACGGTATCTCTCCCTGAAAAACAGCTTGTGGGATGAGGAGGGGAAGGTAACGGCGTCCCTCATATGATGACTAACAAAAATCATCTCAATAGGCTCGCTAAGTACACCATTATAAGTGCTGTGCTTTGTAAGCTGTGTATATTCATTTAAACTCCAGTGATGCTAAATATCATTAGCATACTCCCAAAGCTCATACCTTAATCATACTTACGAGGTCTCGCAGTTCAATTCCCAATTTGGATTATGCAGCTTGTCTTCGTCAGAGACGTGTAATAATAAGAAAGAGAGTATAGCAGTGTCCTTTGGGTCGTAGCACCCATTTTCTTCTCCACAGAATGAGCTACTAAAGCAGAAAATATCCTATGGTGTACGGCGTCCCTCATCATATTGGACAATATTGTTAACATCCCTCGGTATCTCTGTGCACTCCCACAAAGGAGGGGTCCTAGGTTCGATTCCTAAAGATGCCTGTGCCACATCTCTTCTCCAGAGCAACTCTTGTATAAGAAAGATGCAAAAGTCCCTAATTTTAGAAGATGGTCAGTGCCAACTCACCAGGAACAGTAACAGTCGAAAGTGCAAATGAAGAGACAAACTTTGGAATAGGCTGGGAATATTATTATTATTATTATTATTATTATTATTATTATTATTATTATTATTATTATTATTATTATTATTATTATTATTATTATTATTATTATTATTATTATTATTATTATTATTATTATTAGTATTGTTATTACTGGATTCGGTTTTACGTCACGAACTCCCTTTTCTACTAAGGGCTAGGACGGTTGCCTTCTTACGAAGGACTTGTTTTGGCAAATGTAATCGTTACCCTGAGTGTATGCCCTTACTAACCTCAGTCCGTGACGGGGCGCGAACCCTCGACCTTGCCTCTTCATGAGTCGCATGATTCGCTACCATTATTGCCTACGGATTACTACGTAGTTATGTTATTATTATTATTATTAATATTATTATTATCATTATAATTATTATTATTATTATTATTATTATTATTATTATTATTATTATTATTATTATTATTATTATTATTATTATTATTGTTATTATGTATGTATGTATGTATGTATGTATGTATGTATGTATGTATGTTGTTATTATTATCATTATTATTATTATTATTATTATTATTATTATTATCATTATTATTATTATTATTATTATTATTATTATTATTATTATTATTAGTAGTAGTAGTAGTAGTAGTAGTAGTTGTAGTATCATTATTATTATTATTATTATTATTATTATTATTATTATTATTATTATTATTATTATTATTATTATTATTATTATTATTATTATCGTCATTTATGGAAGATGCAGGACAAATATATTCTCATTTCACAAGCTTCTCCTCCCTTTCGCAAAGTAGAGCTTTGTGACCATTTTGAAAGCTGGACTCAATGTATTATAATAAAAGTACATACACATACATATACATTGCCTCATTCCCCCTTGTAAGAGGGGTGGTCGACGAAGAAACACACATTCATCACGATCCATATATACCTCAACTACTCCTCTTAGCTCCTTGGGGATAAAAAAAATCGCTACATTCTCCTCTACCACCCTGCTTGGGTCACCCACAAGGTAGGAGGGAAAGGGTATACTACAGCGAGTCCCGACGGTTGCAGCTGGTTTATCACCACAGCTTCATCATATGGAAACTTCCCCCACCCGTCCATCACAGTTCACTGAGCCTGTAGGTATGCGAGAAATCCCTATGCACAGTCTTTCTTCACTCATTTCAATCTCTTGCACGTTCTCTTCCCTGCTCCACTGACATTTCGCGTGCACCTGATCCCTTTTGCACGCCATCCATCCATCTCATTCTAGGGCTCCCTCTTGGCCTAACTCAAACCACTTTTCCACTCCACACTCTCTTTGCTATTCATTCGTCACTCATCTTTTCATAATGTCCACATGAGCTCAATACTCTCTGATCTAACCTCTCTGACTGCTCTCTTTCAACACCTGTTCTCTGCCTGATCTCCTATTTTCTTACTCTATCTATTCTAGAAACACCAGTCATACTTCTCAAACACCTCATGTCCATTACATTCAAATTGTTCTTTTCATCCTCTCTTGCATTCCAAGTCTCTACTCTATGCAATGCTGTTGGCACAATCACATCTTTATATATCCTTCTCTTTGCATTCATTTTCAAGTGCCTATTTCTCATTGCAATCTTCAACCCACCTAGATATTTATTCATTTCCTTCACTCTTTGACTTACCTCAGCATCACACTCATCCATCCCTTGCCATGCGATACCCCAGATACTTAAAACTTTCAACTTATTCAAGCAACTCCCCATTCACTTCTACATTCAAACTGCCAACATTAACACTATTCGTGCATCTCATGACTATACTTTTACCAATATTCACAGGCAACTTCCTTATTTCACACACCCTAACAAACTCAGTCACCAAATGATTCAGTTCATTCTCAGTATCAGCCACCAGTGCTGTCCCATCCTCGAATAGCAAATGAATCAATTTCCACAATCTTCCATACTCACCCACTAATTCCAAGACTCTGTCTAATACTTTCTCATTTACTTCCCTTACCGCTTCATGTATGCACACATTAAATAACCACAACGACATTACACAACCTTGACGTAACCCTATATTCACCTCAAACCAATCACTCATATAATTTACAGGTCTCATGCATGCTCTGCTATTCATGTAAAAACTTCTCAGAGCATTCAACAATATTCTTCTTATTCCATACAGTCGCATCACACTCCACAACACCTCTCTATCAACTCTGTCATAAGCTTTCTCTAAATCCATAAAATCCCAAAGAGTGTCCCTACCTTTCTCTAAGAACTTCCCACATACCTGTCTAACCACAAGCACTGATCCACACATCTTCTTCCTCTCCTGAACTCACACTGTTCATCCCCAATCAATCTCTCAGTACCTATCCTAATTTTCTTAATTAGCAAACTTCTATACACCTTACTAACTACATTCAGCACACTAATTCCTCTAAACCTACTACTCTCATACTTATCTCTTTTCTCTATATAAAGTGGAACTACACATGCATTCCTCCAACTGGGACCTTACCTTTCCAAAAACATACATTCAAAAATCTAACCATTCATTATACTTATGCCTCCCCACCTTTTGTCAAGCATTCTAAATTATACCCATATATTCCTGGTGCTTTACATGCTTTCATTGCCCTCAATGCCAAATATACCAGTTCTTTTTTTTTTCTCTATCATTCTCATCAGCTCTCATTGGTATTCTCCATTCATTTCCCACAACCAAAACCACTATCTTTTTATCATCTTCCTCAATTAGCAATTGCTTGAAATACTCAACCAATCTCTCTCTCTCACCTTTACTTCATCTGCTAGCAAGTGCCCATCTGCTCCTTTCACCCTCTCCTCCCTACCAACTCGCCTTTGCAGATGCTTTTCACTTCCTTCCAAAACATCTTTTTATTCCTTTCAAAATTCTCAGACAAGCTTCTACTCCAACTTACATCTGCTTCTCTCTTTGCCTTCCTAACCACATGCTTCACTAATCTCCTCTTTGCACTATTCCTTTCATATGCCTCTACATTACCTATC
>JAXCGZ010010881.1:0-15938 GCA_037179515.1 Halocaridina rubra | reverse complement strand
AACAGCTTCAAAACGCTTTCTGTTGATTTAAAACTAAACGAAAAACTTACTTAATTATGCTAATGCAAGATTGTAGCATCTTAAAAGTTCTTTCTGTTGGTTCAGAACTAATCTTAAAACAGTTATGATTATGCCGGATTACAGTATCTTAAGATCTCTTTCCATCACTTGATTCAGCCCAAAACTAAAAACAATTATAATTATTCCAGAGTAAAATATCTTAAAATCTCTTTCTATCACTTGATTCAGCCCTAAACTAAAAACAATTCTAATTATTCCAGAGTAAAATATCTTAATACCTCTTTCCATCACTTGATTCAGCCCTAAACTAAAAACAATTATAATTATTCCAGAGTAAAATATCTTAATACCTCTTTCAATCACTTGATTCAGCCCTAAACTAAAAGCAATTATAATTATTCCAGAGTAAAATATCTTAAAAATTCTTTCCAGCACTTGATTCAATCCTAAACTAAAAACAATTATAATTATTCCAGAGTAAAATATCTTACAAGCTCTTCTCATCACTTGATTCGGCCCTAAACTAAAAACAATTATAATTATTCCAGAGTAAAATATCTTAAAAATTCTTTCCAGCACTTGATTCAACCCTAAACTAAAAACAATTATAATTATTCCAGAGTAAAATATCTTAAGATCTCTTTCCATCACTTGATTCAGCCCTAAACTAAAAACAATTATAATGATTCCAGAGTAAAATATCTTAAAAGCTCTTGACATCACTTGATTCAGCCCTAAACTAAAAACAATTATAATTATTCCAGAGTAAAATATCTTAAAAACGCGTTTGGTTAGTTCAGAATCAAACCGAAAATATACACCATTATGATATTTGAAGGTTGTAATGTCTTAAAAGCGCGTTCAATTGGTTCAGAATGCAACAGAAAACTGTTATGAAACCGTCATGACCATATAGCATTAGGAGTTTGTTCTGTTTAGTTCTAAGAAAAACGGAAAACTGTTTGATTTCGTTATAAATATAATGGATTTTTTTCACAATACTTGTGACTGTTTCTGCGTCATCGCCCCAGGTATTTGTAAAACTTTTTTTTTTTTACATGTAATTTGATTATTTATAGAATATCTGTTTTAGCCAGCAATTACTTTGAGACATGTTTAGACCTGTTTTGCATGTAATTGACTAAAATTTTCTGTTAGTTTGCAATTATTTTGAAACATGGTTTGACCTGTTTTTCATTATATTGACTTATAAGTAAAATTTTTCTGTTCGCCTGCAATTACTTTGAGACATGTTTTGACCTGTTTTGCATGTAATTGAATTATTTATACAATTTTCTGTTCGCCTGCAATTACTTTGAGACATGTTTTGACCGGTTTTGCATTTAATTGAATTATTTATGCAATTATCTTTTAGCCTGCAATTGCTTTGAGGTATTCTTTGACCTGTATTGCATTTAAATTAGTTATTAATAAAATTTTACTTTAGCTTGCAATTACTTTGAGGTATGTTTCTGATAAAATGTCACTTTATTTTTCGTATTAATAAAGTAATTTTGAAATTGACTCCAGACTAAGCTGTCTTTGAGACATATTTTTGGCTCTGCCACAGACAAATATTGATTTTTTTTTTTTTTACTTTTAAAAGTAGGTTTTAAGGCAATTTAGATATTAAGACATTTTTGTTTTAGCAGAAAATTACTTTGAGACAGTAGAATTTTTTCTCCTGGAGAAATAATTTCTAAGTGTGAGTGGTCTCTCTTGTAAACTATTTTGTATGTAACTGAAGTATTATTAAATTTATTTTAAGCCTGAAATTACTTTGACACATACTTTGAAAAAAAAATTAAAATAAATTACATCTTATTTGAGGCGTTCTTACGCTTAATACCAGTTTTACATATGGTGAATATATATATATATATATATATATATATATATATATATATATATATATATATATATATATATATATATATATATATATATATATATATATATATATATATATATATATATATATATATATATATATATATATATATATCTTTAAAATGGAGTTTAGTTTGATTCATATTTTAACATTATATCCAGGAATCTTTGAACACTTTACATAAGTACCATGAACACTTGAACACTGTTTGCGTTATTGCCAGGAACACCTGAACATTTTTATGGAGTATTACTAGTAAAACATAAACACTTTTTGCAGTTTGTCCATCTCATATAAGCATAAATAGTTGTCTATACCAAATGTTGCAATTTTTAGATACTTTGACATCCTTTTTGTTCCAACACACCGAATTTCCACAATGGCATTGAAATCACCCACACAAAATATTCATTTTGACATCATAATCCCAAAAGGAATTTATCTTTACAGACTTCAAAACGACAGTCCAATCTGTGAAACTAGAATTTGTCATTATTACACAATCTGTTAAATTAGAATTTTTCATTAGTATCCAATCTATGAAACTAGAATTTGTCATTATTATCCAATCTGTGAAACTAGAATTTGTCATTATTATCCAGTCTGTTAAACTAGAATTTGTCATTATTATCCAATCTGTGAAACTAGAATTTTTCATTATTATCCAATCTGTGAAACTAGAATTTTTCATTATTATCCAATCTGTGAAACTAGAATTTTTCATTATTATCCAATCTGTGAAACTAGAATTTTTAATTATTTTCTTGAGGTTAGTAATGCAGAACTGAGCCACGTGACCAGGTGGAAAACATCATCGTAAACAGGCTTGTTTCTCAATTTCATCATTACATTGCTGATTGTTACAAACTAGTTTGCTATCGTTATTAAGTTTCAATTGTTAGTTATCTTTATCATTTCAATATGTACAGTATAAGACCCAAATACCTACTTATATCTTGAAAGTAGTTGTAGTAGTTAGGAGTAGAAGCATTAGTCCATACAAGGCTTATTAGAGACCTTGCGTTATGTTTATTTACAATTATTCGCTCCTTTCTAATAGGGTCATTAGCATATAAATTGTGCAGGTGAGAGCTACAATTTGAGGTCGACTAATTGACATTACATACATACACTCATGAGGGATAAACGACTTTGTACAGAGATACAGTTTTTTATGTACATGATTAGCGTCATTATTTTACAATATGGAAAAGAATCTCATTAGAAAAGTCATTTGTATCAATTTTGAAATTGTAATTTTTTTCATAATTTTTCTTTGGAGAAGTTCTGCCAACTTTCACATTTTCGCCAATAATTTTAACTTGTGGCTCAGACGAATAAATATTATCCAAATATCACATAAATAGGTTAATTATACCGATATTTTTTGGTTTTTGTTGGGCCTATTTTACGTTTCCTCTTTAGGCTTGGCTTGCAGTCTGATTGGCTGGAATGCTCCTGCTGATGAGAGGAAATGGCGATCTGTGATTGGTCCAATAGGTGAGAGAGTGAAAGGCCGCTTTGTCATTGGCTGTAGAGACGAATAGCCAAAGATGTGTCTCTCTGGGATTGGTCTAATGGGTGTGACGTAATGTTCTGGAGGTGATGCTGGTCTCTTGTGAGAGGAGACCAAAGAGGCTATAGTTAGGGCGGGTGCCAGAGCTTGTAAAGAAGTTGGAATACTTAAACTGGAAGTGTCAGCTAGGAGGCTCTTGGCAGTGTCACGGTTATCCTTCAAATCTGGCGAAGAAGTCCGATCGGGATCTTTCGAGGAGATGTGAAGATGGTGGTTAAGGAGGTCCTTCCCCGTCGTTGGGAGCGGAGATGATCGAGGAGGAGCTGGAGGTTTAGGTTCGAGGACGAGTGGAAGACTAGACGAAGTGTCTCTTAACTCATTGGAAGTGGAAGAGGAGGAAGAGGTCATTGAGACAACGTTGTGGAGAGAGACTGGAGGAAGAGACGTGGGAGGTGGAGGAGGAGATCTAGCGTCGAGGGAGACCTCATCCTCGGATATATCATCCTCGAAAACATTGGGAGAGCCTGGGTTGATTAGGTCTTCTTCATCGTCGTCATTAAGAGGGGATCGGGTGTCGGTGTCTTGGCGGGAGGGAGGGATGCCTGTGGCGCCAAACTGATGCATCCTGGAGAAAGAGGAGAGACAGGGACATTAATAATAATAATAATAATAATAATAATAATAATAATAATAATAATAATAATAATAATAATAATAATAATAATAATAATAATAATAATATAATAATAATAATAATAATAATAATAATAATAATTTTGGAAAATAGAGGACAAAGTCAAAAACTAGCACCCCAAACGCATGGTCTTCTTTAGCTTTGGCTGACCATATAGTGACCAGAGTAAACACACACATACATATTCACAAACGCACACAATTTATCTAACAAATAAATAGATAAATAAATAAATAAATAAGAATAATTACAGAAATAAAAACTATATATATAAACATATTCGAAATAAAATAAATAGAGGTTAAATTGAATATACAGCAATAAAGAAAGCAGGAAAATAGATAATAGATAGATACATTGATAAATAGATATATAGTGGGAAAGAGAGAGAGAGAGAGAGAGAGGAGAGAGAGAGAGGAGAGAGAGAGAGAGAGAGAGAGAGAGAGAGAGGAGAGAGAGAGAGAGAGAGAGGAGAGAGAGAGAGAGGGGGGGGGGGGGGGGGGGGGCTTCCCAAATTTACCTTTGTTTACCAACAATGTATGTGTGAACGAGGGGAAAGGAAGAGGGGAAGAATTGCCCCCTTAAGGGGTTATTGAGGGGGGAGATGGGGAAAGGGGGAAGTGAGTCTAAATGTTTGCACTATCACTTAGCTAGGAAGAGGAATATATCTATCTGTCTATCTATCTTTCTATCTGTTTATCTATCTATATCTCTCTATCTACCTTTCTATCTATTTATCTATCTATATCTATCTATCTATCTTTCTATCTGTTTACCTATCTATTTATCTATCTATATCTATCTATTTATTTTCTATATATAGGTGTGTGTGTGTGTGTGTGTGTGTGATGTGCTGAATATGAAGGAAAAAAGGGCCATTTATCTTTGCGCTTTTATGTGTATTTACTCATCGTCAGAAATTACCTGAAGATGAGTTATAATGCTCGTAAGCGCTATAATATTCCATTATTTCCTCTTTATTTTATAGTCGGTTTGTCAGTTTTAATTTACAATTTTTTGTGAAAGAGTATTTCCAATAAAGTCACACACACACACACACACACACACACACACACACACACACACACACACACACACACACACACACACACACACACACACACACACACACACACACACACAGATTCTATGTAAAAGAGTATTCCCAATAAAGTCACACACACACACACACACACACACACACACACACACACACACACACACACACACACACACACACACACACACACACACTATATATATGTATATATCCTCTTAGATTTCATTGTTCCATATATATGAATTATTATATATTTTTTCTTTTTTCAGGAAACTAAATATCAGAAGTCGAGCAAACAGCGCCTCTAGCGGCTAATTATGTAAGTGTTGACTTTTTTTTTATTTTTCATTTTCTTCAGCCAGGAAATTTATATATATAATTTCTGCTTTCTCATTAAGTGCAATTATTTTCCTTTTTATATTAATATCTTTATACAGATTAGGGAATTTTATCAGTAAATAATAATATTTTATTAGTAATAATAATTTTTTTTTGGGGGGGTGAGTGTTTTTTTAGACAGGAAAATTTTCATAATAATATGTTATAATATCTGTTTTCGCTGAGTGTTCATTTTTTCTATTTACTTTTTCGATAAGATTCGTTTTATGCACCCTTTACTATCTCGGATTCATAAAACGAAGCTTGACCCAGGTTAGGTTAAGAAAGTTTGGATAGGTTAGTTAGGTCATATTAGGTAAAAGGGATGTGATTAAAACGAATCTTTGGCCCGATTTCTTAAACAGTGTAAATCTAGGATACCATATTGTTAGTTAGTTAGACACTCACAAATGGATTTCATAAACGCATCTGACGCGGTTCTGTGTATGGCTAGGATCTCGTACGGGATCCTAGCCATACACAGAACCGCGTCAGATGCGTTTATGTAATCCGATTGTGTGTGTCTAACAAACTAACAATATGGTATCCTAGATTTACACTGTTTAAGAAATCGGGGCCTTTACCTTAGTATTTCATATAGACAGAGAAGTTTTATAAATCGTTGCTGCCTTTTCAGTGGTTGTTAGACTTTTTATTTTTAGACAGGAATATTACATTATTTATTTTTGTGTTTTTTTCTGGGTGGTAATATTTTTGTGTGTTTGTTTTGTTTTGTTTTTATTTAGACAAAAAAAGTTTCATTAATAATTGCTGCTTCCTCTGTAAAAGTTTTTTTTTTTTTTTTTTCGTTTTCAGTCTCACTATTATTTTCCATTATGGGGGTGAACACCCACAGCTTGAAACCGGGGAATTAAGGTAGAACACCTTTCCTAACACCCCACTGTGGGGGACATATGAATATTATAATTAAAAATCATCAGTGAGTGAGGTTTTTGATATTTTTACTTAGACAAAAGCTTATAATAATGTATGAATACTTTTGATACATTTACTTATGTATATTTATAATAGCACAAAACTTTTCTTTTATGAGTTCCGGTTTTACGTCACGGACTCCCTTTTCTACTAAGGGCTAGGACAGTTGCCTTCTTGCGAAGGACTTGTTTTGGCAGATGTACTCGTTACCTTGAGTGCATGCCCTTGCTAACCTCTGACCGTGACGGGGCGCGAACCCTCGACCTGACGCATCTAAGTTGCGGACGCTACCGCTTGAGCCACGGTGACTACTACTTTTCTTTTATGAGTATGACTAACTTAACTTTACCTAACCTAACCAAATCAAACTCTCTGTTGCGGTGGTTCGAATATCTCTATTAAAACAACAAAAGAAAATAAATATAAATTCTGAGAAGAGAAAAAGGAAAAATATTCAGAAGGAAGAAATTATAAGTAAAAGGAAATGTTAAATAGGCAAAATGTATACATACATACATACATACATACATACATACATACATACATACATACATACATACATACATACATACATACATACATACATACATACATACATACATATATACATACATACATACATACATACATACATACATACATACATACATACATACATAAATACATACATTCATGCATACATACCTACCTACCTACCTACATACATACATACATACATACATACATACATACATACATACATACATACATACACACATACATACATACATACATACATACATACATACATACATACATACATACATACATACATACATACATACATACATACATACATACATACATACATACATACATACATACATACATACATACATACATACATACATACATACATACATACATACATACATACATACATACATACATACATACATACATACATACATACATACATACATACATACATACATACATACATACATACATACATACATACATACATACATACATACATACATACATACATACATATGTATTGGCCGCAGTGCCCCCTGCAAGGGAGTGGCTAACTAAGAATTAATAAAAAAATAATAATATATAAAGGAAAATAAAACCAATAAACCATTTAAAACAAGGAATAAAACATTGTCGTTGGGGGAACAAGGCAGCTGAACTGAGTGCCGTTCCCATTCCCGGGGTAATGGAGAGGGTTGGCGTTAGGAAGGGCATCCGGCATAAAACTTTGCATTAAAGCTTTTGATGCCAGGAATGATATCATGTCGCTGGTGGAGCAAGCCAACTCAACTGAGTGTCTGTCCCTAGACCTGGTAATGGGAGAGGGTTGCTGTTAAGGGGGGTTTACCGGTCAAACGGTTCGTAGAACGCGGTTCTACAGATGGTGTTTGAAGTGATGTTCGAACGTGTGAACGGGGTATTTGGTTGTCGAACACGTTTGTTAAACGTGTTCGACAACCAAATATCCCGTTCACACGTTCGAACATCACTTCAAACACTTGTCTGTCGAACCGCGTTCGACGATCCGTTTGACCGTGTAAACCCCCCTTTAGGATGGGTATCTGAGGCAAAACATGACGCTAGACTCCATGGGGCTAGTAATGAACAAGGACCCCATTTAAATATGGGAAAATGTAGATCACTAGACACTACGTGATCTAACAAGTCAAAACACTCCCCATCTCCGTTTCTTTTTCTTTTCGTAAATGCTTTCTTGGAGCCCGGGGCCGATGAGGTCTTTTTACGTCTAGTTGTCACACTAATAATAAATGACTTTGTATGGCAATTTTCTTTGCCCGTCCCGTCGTCACACTGATAAAAAGAAATATAAGATGACTTTGTATGACAATTTTCTTTGCCCGTCCCGGTGTCACACTAATAAAAGATTTATAAGATGACTTTGTATGGCAGTTTTCTTTGTCCGTCCCGTCGTCACACTGATAAAAGATATATAAGATGACTTTGTATGGCGGTTTTCTTTGCCCGTCCCGGTGTCACACTAATAAAAAGAAATATTAGATGACTTTGTATGACAATTTTCTTAGTCCGTCCAGGTGTCACACTAATAAAAGAAATATAAGATGACTTTGTATGGCAATTTTCTTTGCCCGTCCCGGTGTCACACTAATAAAAGAATTCTAAGATGACTTTGTATGGCAATTTTCATTGCCCGTCCCGGTGTCACACTAATAAAAGAAATATAAGATGACTTTGTATGGCAATTTTCTCTGCCCGTCCCGGTGTCACACCAATAATAAATATAAAATTATTTTGTATGGCAATTGCCTTTGCCCGTCCCGGTGTCACACAAATGAGAGAAGTATAAAATAATTTTATATGGCGATATTGTAAGGCAATTTTCATTGCCCGTCCCGGTGTCACACCAATAAAAATATAAAATTATATAAAATTATTTTGTATGGCTGGGTGACGGGGAATTAACGTTAGAGTTACGTCATTGTTGGAGGCAAGGAATTATGGCAAAAAAAAATAGAACAGGAGAGAGAAGAAGAAAATAGAGGTTAAATGAAAAATTGGAAATAAGTCAAGAAAAAAAAGAGGTGATAAATGGAATATAGAAACAGAGTCCAAAGACACGTGGGATTACTGGATTTAGCCATTGTTTATTTGTTTATTTTTGGCAATTTGTTTTATTCTAGTATTTATTTGTTTGTTTTTTTGTTTGTATTTTGTTTGTTTTTTGCTTTTTTATTAATTTATTTGTTTATTTTTTCTTGTGTATATATATCTATTTTTTGTTGATTTTATTTTTTATTTGTTTATATCTTATTTGTTTGTTTGTTTGTTTGTATATATATATATATATATATATATATATATATATATATATATATATATATATTTACTCCACGTACACCTGTAACAGATTGATTAAAGAACGATGGGAGAAATTCTTGATTGATCTTGCTGGATTATGAAATGCAGACTTTTATCTGTTATTATAACTCACTCGATATGGTAGCATGAACCTTTAGCTTGCGACGCGAGTTCGGTTCCCTAGAGGTTGAAGAAAGTTTTTCTTGGATAACAGTATTGTTAAAATCATGGTTTCATATTGTATATATATATATATATATATATATATATATATATATATATATATATATATATATATATATATATATATATATATATATATAAACTAGCCTACCCTAACCTAACCTAACCATTGTACAAAAATGGAAATAAATGTTTGTTTGTTTGTTTGTTTGTATCGGTATTGTCTTGTCTGTGTTTATCCTTTCTGTCCTTGTTTATCCATTTTATAGTTTTCCTGTGTATTATCCAATAGCTCTGTCGTGGCAAATATAAACAATGTTTGGTGTGCGCCCAAAGTATTGTAGTCCCCGTGGCTAAATGGTAGCGTCCGCGAATCTGTGTCGGCAGGTCGAGGGCTCGCGTCCCGTCACGGACTGGGGTTAGTAAGGGCATACACTCAGGGTAACGATTACATTTGCCAAAACAAGTCCTTCGCAAGAAGGCAACCGTCCTAGCCCTTAGTAGAAAAGGGAGTTCGTGACGTAATACCGAATCATCATCAATCATGGTGTTCGCTCAAAGTTTTACTGCCAGATACCCTTTCTGACTCCAACCCCCTCCATTAACTGGAGATTTGGAGAAGACTTACGTCAATGAAATTTGGAATGGTTTTTGAGGGGTTTGGAGGGGGAGAAGTATCTGAAAGAGGGAAAGGGGAGGAAGGGATAGAGGTGGACGGAGGGGGAAGACTTTGTAAGAAGCGTTTCTCCCTCCTAAAACAAAGGAATATGCTTTAAGGGACTTTGAAAGAGAAACTGGGGGTTGTTGAAGGAGGGTTTTGGAAGGGGGGGAAATAGGTTAAAGGGGAAGGGAGAGGGACATACAGGCACAATTGTCCAGCCATTTCGTGGGGGCAAACAATGGACACAACCTGGGTATTCTACAAAATATCCCAAACTACAGTCATACCAAAATAAACAGCAAAGAGGCAATGAAACAATCCCCTATACGCGAGACTACAGAAAGAGACACGATACCAACCTCTCTTATCGCCGTCCACGCACAAGAGACTTCTCCTGGAGTGATGGCTCTTACAACCCTAGACACTCACCTAGGCATACAAACTTTGGGAAGGCCCGATCATACCACGGCACGTACACAAACCAGCGTTACACATCCAACGGCAGGTACAGACACCAGGATCCATGGGCTAACCCCAGAACACACTACAATGATGAATTCCCAGCAGAATCACACAGTCGAAACTACAACTATGACTATGGATACCACCCCAATGAAACATGGTAAGAATGTAACATTAGTACATGTGAACGCTCAGTCCCTGCTCGCTCATTTTGAGGAAATAATAATGCTAACAAAAGACTACAACATAGACATCCTCTGTGTAAGTGAAACTTGGCTTCCTCCTACAACTGAAAATAAATATGTGAATATCCCAGAGTTTAAAATATTTCGCAATGACCATGGCCGAGGGGGTGGGGTTTGTATTTATGTTAGAAATTATCTTAGTGCATCAGAAATAACCACAGGTTTAGAAAAAACTGAGGAGCTCGAAGATTTATGGATCACTGTGCAGTATCAGAAACTTCCATCTTTCATTGTAGGGTGTGTTTACCGTCACCCTAAAGCACCTACCAGTTCATTCAATCATCTGCTAGAAACATTCAGAAATATCTGTGTGCGTCATAAACCCATATACATACTTGGTGATTTTAATGATGACTTGCTCTCAGCAGATAACAAAATGAAAAGGGTGATCAACACTGTGAAGTTAACACAAATAGTGACAAAACCGACCAGCATAACCCCCAATTCTAGAACTCTTATAGATCTGATAATAACAAATAAAGTGGAAAGTATACCCTATTGGGACGTAGTTACCTGCCCAATTGCAGACCACGAGCTGAACATTGCTATGCTAAACATAAACAAGCCCAAAAGGAAGCCTCTCCTCAAGACATTCCGGTGTCTAAAAAATTACTCCCCTGATATCTTTTGTGAAACATTAATCAACAACACAAATGCACTTAATAGAATTAAATACACAGATAACGTCGATTTGCAGGTTGAGATTCTAACAAAAGTCTTCCTTGAATGCTTAGATAGTTGTGCACCCATTGTAACAAGAAAAATAACCCGCCCCTCAGCCCCCTGGCTAACTAATGACATCAAAGAGGCAATGCAAATCAGAAATCAAATACAAAAAGAGCTAAAAATGAATAGATATGATATGACTCTCCGAGAACGTTATAAAACAGAAAAGAAACGTGTCAGATCTCTCATCAGTGTAAGTAAAAAGGACTTTTACAAAAAACAATTTAATGACTCTAGACATGATACAGCAGCAACATGGAAAGTGATAAGAAGCATGATACCAAATGAAAAGAGTACCTCAGAAAGTTATGAAAATATTACGGAGTTGAAAGACAAAGCAGAAAACTTTAATAACTATTTTGCTAACGTTGGCAAAAATACATATGAAAAAACTCAAGAAAACATCAACTCAGAGAATATGAGTAATTGCTTAAATGACAATTCTTCCAAGGAAAACACAAGAGAGTACTTAAAGATAATTCCTATCGATTGTGCTACCCTAATTCTTACCATAAAGAGCCTAAGAAACTCTGGCTCTTATGGTTCAGATGGTATACAATTTCAGCTCATCAAAGATGCTCTACCCATGATTGCAACTTATATTCTAACTATTATGAACACTTCCATTGTTACTAAAAAGTTTCCTGACTCTTGGAAAATATCACATGTAATACCTCTGCATAAAAAGGGGGACAGAGAAGATGTGACAAACTATCGTCCCATTTCCCTGCTACCCATTTTCTCTAAAATATTAGAAAAAATTGTTGCATGCCAACTTATGTCATATTTAGAATCAAATAGAATAATAAGTATTAACCAACATGGTTTCAGACCGAAACTCTCGACGGAAACTGCACTGCTTAAAGTTACGAATAGTATATATAGTAATATAGATATGAAAAAAATATCTCTTCTTGTATTATTAGACTTATCAAAAGCCTTCGACAGTGTAAACCATGAAATTCTTTTAAGTAAATGTATTAACTTAAATATTGATCCAAGCTGGTTTAGCGAGTATCTATCTAATCGTAAACAGTCCATACGTCTTTACAACATTATCTCTGTGCCAAAAGATGTATCATTTGGTGTTCCACAGGGATCAGTACTTGGTCCTATCCTCTTCTCCATTTACGTAAATGATCTATCGTCTTTCATTTCTGACTGTCTAGTCGTACAATATGCAGATGGCACTCAACTACTCCTTAGTGGTGATATTAATAATCTCCCAGAGCTAACTTTAAGAGCAGAAAACACTCTGTCAAAAATTAAAACCTATTTCCAAGAAATTGGGCTGTTAATTAACGAAAGTAAAACACAGTGCATATTTATTGGTTCAAGGTTCCACATAGCACAAATTCCAGAAAACACAACAATTAATTTTTTCGACAATATTATCACACCTAGCAAAACAGTCAAAAACCTAGGAATTCACTTTGATAACCACATGTTGTTTGATTCCCACATAGATAAAGTATGCAAAAAGGTTACAGGAACATTAATGTACTTATCACGTATAAAAGACAATTTTGAGACTACCACTCGAATAACTGTTGTTGAATCTCTACCCCTAAGTCACATTAATTACTGCACAACTGTTTGGGGAGCTACCACTAAGACTCAGATAAACAGAATACAGAAGCTTATTAATTTTGCAGCTCGAGTTGCCCTGGGAGGAATAAGAAAATATGACCACATCACACCAGCTCTCAATAAACTTGGGTGGCTGCGGGCAGAAAATAAGGTCGCTTATGCTATTTATGTTTTTGTATTCAAAATTTTGGACCATCATTATCCTAGCTGGCTATTTGATTTAAAAACAGTCAGGGATATAAGGGGAACCAACACAAGACAGAGCAGTGAGCTTTTTATTCACAGAACAAACACAGAAGCAGGTTCAAAGATGATCACTATCAAAGGGCCAACACTCTGGAATAATATTCCAGAGCATCTTAAACATGCATCCTCCTTCACAGCTTTCAAAGGCAAACTATATAGTTTTCTTTTGGACAAATAGTTGCTGCTTATTAAGAACTAATTATTCTCATTGTAAGGAAACAAATATGGAAATGATGCCGATAATAACGATCCTGTATCTAGTGGCATACTTACTACTTTATTATTAACATTATTGTTAACATTTTTATTACAGCATTATTATTTTCTATGAAAGCTACATTTAATTTAACTATATGTCTAACCCTCTTATTTATTAGTTTAATTACATGTCTACTTATAAGTTACTATTAATGTTGAATAACCATTGTACAAAATGGAAATAAATGTTTTTGTTTTGTTTTTGTTTTGTTTGTTTGTTTGTTAAATAAAAGTAAAGTAAAGGAAACTTGAAAAATGAGACTTTCTGGTTGAAGAGGGAGTTTTTGGAGGGTGGAAAGCGAGGTTAAAGGGGAAGGGAGAGGAACGGATTGAGGAGGGGGGAGACTTTGTAGGAAGCGTCTCTCCTCCTCCAAAATAAAAGTAAAATTTAGGAAACGTGGAAATGAGACTTTCTGGTTGAAGGGGGAGTTTCTGGTTGAAGGGGGAGTTTTTGGAGGGAGGAAGTGGTTGAAAGGGGAAAAGGAAGTGGAGGAATTGGAGGTACAGAGGGGAACAGTCATTGGAGGAAAACTCCAATCCTTCGAAAAAATAAATTGATAAATAACTTGAAGAACTCGAAACATTGAGGGAAAAATGTCGGAAATTTTGGAGGAGGCGAAGGTGGGAAGTGGGAGGTTTGGAGGAAGAGGAGGAGGAGGAGGGGATGGGGAAGACTTTGGAAGAATCGAAGAAGCTGGCATCACTAGAGAAGCTTAGGAACAGGCCGAGAATCCTCCATCATTATCCCTAGATTAGTGACAATTCCTCTTTTTGGGAAAAGGGCCTCACTCTGGAATCACGATTCCAGAAAATGGAATAGCCACTATTTCTTCTCTTTTGTAATGATAGGAATACTACTATTGTTGCTACTGCTACTACTACTACTACTACTACTACTACCACCACTAATAATAATAATAATAATTATTATTATTATTATTATTATTATTATTATTATTATTAATAATATTATTATTGTTTTTATTATTATTATTATTATTATTATTATTATTATTATTATTTTTATTATTATTATTATTATTATTATTATTATTATTATTATTATTATTATTATTATTATTATTATTATTATAATATATGGAGAGGGATAATGTCAGGAAGGGGTATCCGGCTGTAATTGACTAGCTTCTGAGAGGCTAGTGGAAAACAGCTTCCTAATATAAACGTGGGAATAACCTCCAACAAAGAACATTTTTTTTGGAAATGAACTAAATTTAAATATTAAATTTTGAGAAATATTGGTGATATAACTCACTTTAGAAACTTTCTGAAAGATATTGAACGAAATATTTTGATTTTTTTTTTATCTGTGATCTTCCTTTTCTTAATTGGAGTTGCTGTTTCACACTGACCTATTAAAGACTAGTATTTGGTTTAGACATTCTTTGCTTTATCTCCTGGAATCAATCCTCTTTATTTAACCAGGCTTGGGACCCGTGCCAAGTTTAGCTGGCTTGCTCCCCAGGTGACTGGATTGTTAGATAATTGAATATAATATTATGGTGGTTGATGCTCTCTCTCTCTCTCTCTCTCTCTCTCTCTCTCTCTCTCTCTCTCTCTCTCTCTCTCTCTCTCTCTCTCTCTCTCTCTCTCTCTCTCTCTCTCTCTACATTCTTGGAGATGAGTGACTTCTCCCCAGTTGAGAAAAAATCGCCTCTGTGTTTCCCCGCGTGTCATAAAAGTCGACTAAATGGGTCTAAGAAAGGGGTCTGGGAATCCGCCCTTCGTATATCCTCCCACAAAAACTTAGAGCATGCGAGATATTCTGGTAGGAAAACATCAACCAGAACCTTGATTTTGTGTGCTTTGACTCTGCTAGCCCCTAATAATTGCTTTAGAGCGATTGTTATTTACCAGTACTGCAGCTTAACCGTCACATTGGCATGTACAGGCAAAAACATGCCCTATACATGCCTCAGACATACCTTTGAAAGACATACCATTATAAGACATGCCTCATACGTACCTTTATAAGACATACCTCAGACATACCTGTATGAGACGTACCTCAGACATACCATTATAATGCATGCCTCACACATACCATTATGAGACATAACTGTACAGACATATTTTGCCTCTGAATGGAATCCTATCCAGATGTCTGATTTACTGTAGGATTTGCCTCTAATCCCAGAAATCCTTTAGACATATCCTCTTACCGCATATTGAAGGATTGAGCATTTTTGAACAC
>JAXCGZ010010880.1:10000-15973 GCA_037179515.1 Halocaridina rubra | reverse complement strand
TGAGATACATAAATTACAGTGATAAATGATAAGATATATGTTTAACTTATCTCGTCGCTGCAGCTTCCGGAGTGAGGTAGTAAATTTATTAATACATGTTTATTTCCTCATATATATACTTACTATCCCCCTGAAGGAGGGGGAATAGAATACATCCTCCGTGTTCCCTTGCGTGTCGTAAGAGTCGACTACTTGGAGCGGTGCAAAGGGGACTGAAAATTTCCTCTTCTGTGTTTTCTCTTCCCCAAAACCCAGAGTATTTTGCCTTGACTCATCAACTCCCATATAAGGGGAAAAATGGCTCCTGTATATATATATATATATATATATATATATATATATATATATATATATATATATATATATTATATATATATATACATATATATATATATATATATATATAATATATATATATATATATATATATATATATATATATATATATATATATATATATATATATATATATATATATAAATGTATATATATATATATATATATATATATATATATATATATATATATATATATATTATATATATATATATATATATATATATATATGTGTGTGTGTGTGTGTGTGTGTGTGTGTGTGTGTGTGTGTGTGTGTGGGTGTGTGGTGTGGTGTGTGTGTGTGTGTGTGTGATTACCTAATCGTGATTACCTAATTGTGTTTACGGGAAAGAGCCCAAAGCTCGTATCTTCCCGTCTCCTGATCGGTTCCATTTTAGACTTAGTGATACTTATCATACCTGTCCTTAAAACTATGGATTGAGATAGCATTAACTACCTCCTCGCTTAGCCAATTCCAATTATCAACTACTCTTACACTGAAAAAGTATTTCCTTACATCCTGCAAAGAAGTTTTCTTACGAAGCTTCAAACTATGACCTCTAGTTCTAGAGCCAGCCATATCAAAATATCGATCCCTATCCACTCTATCATAACCATGAAGGAATTTAAAGACTGTCACCATATCCCCCCTCAGTCTTCTAGCTTCGAGTGATGGTAAGTCTAATTCCCTCAGCCTCTCATCATAACTGAGATTATGTATTTCTGGCACCAGTTTCGTGGCATGTCTTTGAACTTTTTCAAGCTTAGCTATATGCATTTTCAAGTGCGGATTCCAAAAGGGGGCTGCATATTCGAGTTTTGGCCTCACATAGGTAACATAAATATTTCTGAACATCTCCTCGCCCATGTGCCTGAAGGCTGTGTGTGTGTGTGTGTGTGTGTGTGTGTGTGTGTGTGTGTGTGTGTGTGTGTGTGTGTGTGTGTGATTACCTAATTGTGATTACCTAATTGTGTTTACGGGAAAGAGCCCAAAGCTCGTATCTTCCCGTCTCCTGATCGGTTCCATTTTTAGACTTAGTGATACTTATCATACCTGTCCTTAAAGCTATGGATTGAGGTAGCATTAACTACCTCCTCGCTTAGCGAATTCCAATTATCAACTACTCTTACACTGAAAAAGTATTTCCTTACATCCTGCAAACAAGTTTTCTTCCGAAGCTTCAAACTATGACCTCTAGTTCTAGAGCCAGCCATATCGAAATATCGATCCCTATCCACTCTATCATAACCATGAAGGAATTTAAAGACTGTCACCATATCCCCCCTTACTCTTCTAGCTTCGAGTGATGGCAAGTCTAATTCCCTCAGCCTCTCATCATAACCGAGATTGCGTATTTCTGGCACCAGTTTCGTGGCATGTCTTTGAACTTTTTCAAGCTTAGCTATGTGCTTTTTCAAGTGCGGATTCCAGAAGGGGGCTGCATATTCGAGTTTTGGCCTCACATAGGTTACATAAATCTTTCTGAACATTTCCTTGTCCATGTGCCTGAAGGCTACCCTTACATTTGATAAGAATGCATATGCTGCCCTTACTACGCCATTTATATGTATTTCTGGAGACAAATCTGCCAATATGTTTACTCCTAGATCTCTCTCATTTTCTGTCTCCTGAAGTTGTACTCCAGCCACCGAGTAGTCAAGCTTGGGCCTTCTTGCACTTGTACCCATTCTCATTACCTTACATTTTGAGGTATTGAATTTCATTAGCCACTTTTCTGACCACTCATGCAGATTATTTAGATCCTCCTGAAGTTCTCTACCATTGTTCTCGTTTTTTACTTTCTTCACAATCTTTGCATCATCTGCAAACATATTCATGAATGAATTTACAGACTCTGGTAGGTCATTTACATATACAAGGAACAAAAGTGGCCCTAAAACTGAACCCTGTGGAACTCCACTACTAACTCTTCTCCAATCAGACACTGAGTGTCTTACTCTAACCCTCTGTTCCCTTCCTTCTAAGTAAGTTTTTATCCATTCCAAGACATTTCCACCTATTCTAGCCATTGATTGCAGCTTCCTAATAAGTCTCCCATGTGGAACAGTGTCAAACGCTTTCTGGAAGTCTAGGAATATGCAATCTGCCCAGCCCTCTCTTTCCTGTAAGATTTGGCTTACCTCATCATAAAATTCTAATAAGTTTGTTACTGTTGATCTTCCTTCTCTGAAGCCATGTTGCCTCACTGACAAAAAGTTGAAGGATTCCAAGTGAAGAGAGATATGTTTCCTTAGTAGTTTCTCCATAACTTTGCAAACTATGCTGGTCAAGGAAACTGGTCTATAGTTCAGAGCCGTATCCCTCCTTCCCTTTTTGAAGATAGGTATCACATTTGCTTGTTTCCAGCATCTTGGAATCTCCCCCGACTCCAATGACTCCTTAAATATGATACTTAGTGCCACTGATATTGTGTTTGCGCATTTTTTAAGCACATGAGGGGATATGTCATCAGGACCTGTAGCTTTATGAACATCTAAATCCATCAGCGCCTTGCATACCTCTGTGGCTGTAAGGTTGATGTTCTCTAATACCGGCCCTTGGGCTTCTATCACTGCAATCTGAGGGGGTGGGGTATTTTCTACTGTAAATACTGACTGAAACTCCTTGTTCAATTCTTTGCAGATCTCTTCGTCCGTCTCAGTGATGCTTCCATCCGCTCTCTTTAGCCTTAAAACCTGTTCTTTTACCTTCAGTTTTCCTCTGATAAAGCTGTGGAAAAGCTTGGGATTTTCTTTCGCCTTCCTGGTGATGTCCCTCTCATAATCTTTCTCTGCCTCTCTCCTTTTGCTTAGGTAGTCATTTCTTGCTCTTTTGTAGGTTTGCCAGGCATTTATGTTTTTTCTCCTCCTATACCTTTTCCAGCATTTGTCTCTCCACTCCTTAGCTCTTTTACACCCATTATCGAACCATTTCTCTCTGGCATGAATTACACCTACTTTGGTGACAGGTATGCAGCATTCTACAATCTTCCCATATTTCTCACAAAAGATGTCATACATTTCTTGTACAGATTTATTGTAAAATAAGGTTCTCCAGTCAATAACTGCAAAAAGCTCATTCATTTTGATGTAATCTCCTTTCTGATAGTTCCTCCTCATGTCCTCAGTGCCTCTACTCTCAGGAAGAATGTCTTCAATGATATACTCCATCAACAACACACAGTGGTCACTCTTTCCAATTGGTGGTTCATACTCAATATTTTCAATATCCAACACATTATCTGTGAACACCAGATCAAGTAGTGATGGCTCATCCCCACCCCTGGCTCTTGTTGGTTCCATTACATGTTGGTGTAGGAAATTCCCTTGTACGCAATCTAGGAATCTTGCCCCAAAGGAGTCCTCACCACTGTGTGGGTCAAGATTTATCCAATCTATCTCTTTATGATTAAAGTCTCCCATAATCAAAATCCTACATTTTTTCTCCCGCGCCATGTTAACAACTGAGTTTATGACTTCAATCGTACCTATATGACTTTCCTCATAAATTTCAAGCCTATTTTGGTTCCTTGGTGGGGTGTATACAACAGTTATTATAATGCTCTCTGACCCAGTATTTATGCGAGCAACAAGAAATTCCCTGAACTCACTTTCTATAGCCAAGTTTATCTCTTCAACTTGAATCCTCTCACTTATGAGCAGTGCTATCCCTCCACCAGTCCTCTCAGATCTTTCGACCCTTAGTATTCTGAAGCCCTTAGGAAAAACTGTGACACTGTTTATGTCCTCACTCAACTTAGTCTCTGTAATTGCTACTATATCTGCCTTACTGTTGTGAATCCTATCTTTTAATTCTACTGCCTTACCAGCTACTCCATCAGCATTTGTGTATAACAATCTTAATGAGGCCCCATCCCCTGATCTTCTGTCATTATCTTCTTTATCTCCCCTTTGTCTGGAAGTATTCCGTAACGAAAATTTTTCTTCTCTTCTTCATTTCTTTCATCATTTAACCTTCTTGCCTCTTGCAACAAGTTTTTGATCTTTCCCATCTCTTCCTGTGTTCTGTATCGTCTAATGAACACTTCTTTGCATTCTTGAAGGTCTTTTAGACTTTTTTTTCTCAACAATATTTCCCTACATGTCTCCCCTCTCTCAAAGGTTACTTTTGTTGGTCTCGGCTTTCCTTCCCTCGAATATTTACCTAGTTGGTGTATGTTTACAATATCCTCAGGACCACATACTACTCCAAGCTTTCTTATCAGGTCTACAACCCTAGCTTTATTTTCTTCAAGTCTCCCCTGCCATGTTGGCTCCTGGGATTCACTTATGCCTGAGATTACCACTGTCTTCTCCTTATCAAGTGCCTGTCTGATGAGTGGGTTTGCCCTTTCCATCACAACGTCTTTCATTTTTTCGATTACTGTCTCTTTATAGTCAACTGTTTGTATGTTTTCCAGTGCCACCACCTTTACAGCCTCTTTTACTGCCACATTCCCCTTTAGTGCATCAGCAAAGGACGTTTTCATGGCATCATTTTCCATATTCAGCTCCTGGAACTCTTTTCTGAACTGTTCAATGTTTTCCTTTATCTGAACATTCCAAGCAGCAATCTCGTCTCTCTCAGAAGATAGCAGTGAACTAACATCTAATTCCTTTAGGTTGTCATTTAGCTGTTTGTTTTTATCTTCTTGATTAGAAATTCTAGATTCTAGTTGACTCTTTTCCCCTTCCAGCTTCTTTATTCTTTTTTCTAGTTCCTTTCTCTCCTGCCCTTGTGCTTTATTTGCTTCCTCCAAAGATCTTATTTGTTCTCTGAGTGTTTCATTCTCTTTCATTTCTCCATCCATATTCCGAATTTTATCATCAAGGCTTGTAACCATTTCCTCTAACTTCTTGATTCTCTGTTTAAGTCCTCTGATGACTACCCCTTCTCCCGACCCATGGGTGGGAGAGGTTTGGGACAGAGATGGCTTCATTTTTATGTTCTCCCTCTCACAGAATATAGAAAGAAGACGAGAAAGAGGAAAAAAAAAGAAAAAAAAAGAAAAGAGAAAAACTTCTAATTTACCTTCACACAGAATTTTTATATCTCCATATAAGTGCTATTTAGTGACTCAGTTTGTCTCCTTTCTGGTAACACACATCTTAACTTAAAAACTTGACCATGGTAATTTACGTATAAAAAGAAAAAGAAAAACAAAAGTCAAACCTGAAGGAAAATTCGAATTTGTGTTCGAGGTGGCACCCACCTGTTTCTGTTATATATTCTTCCTAACTGATAAACTGACTTGCTAACCAAGATATGTTATCACGGGATTTAGACTTTACATTTAACTCAATATATATACAAAATAACAAAATAGCAAACGAGAAAGCTAAAAGAAAAGCAAAAAAAAAAAAAAAATGAAGAAAATAGGACTGCTGTACTACTTGGCAACTTAACTCAGTACTGTTGACGGGTGGGTATTTGGTAATTTTTTTTTTCTTTTATTATTCAATTCTTTTCGTGTATCAAACTAACTACTAGTTAATATAAATGGGAAGGATACTGTTTTTAACAATATATAGAACCACAGGATCAGGTAAAACGGCTCAAGAGCTTTCCCCAGTTTACACAAAAAATTAGGTAATGTGGTGTGAGGCTCCACGTCTGGCAACTCTTCTAGATTTCCC
>JAXCGZ010010880.1:2500-5000 GCA_037179515.1 Halocaridina rubra | reverse complement strand
AGAACCAGTTGCAGCACAGACCAATTCGCGAGCTACAACTCTCCACACAGTACCCGTGAGACGAGGCTGCTTGGCGAGTCTTACGTGGCCTTGGCAGCGAGGAAGGAATACAACATGCCAACTCATCAGAGCAGCGATAAAAATAGTAATAATAGAAATGAGAAAGAGATGATACCTTACAGTGAAGAGAAAGAGAATCCAGATTAGAAGTAGAGAAGGGTCATTGATGAGTCTGACTGGATTAGATTCAATCCTTTCAAAGAGATAAGTCATAAAGAAGCACCCCAGATGTTCGTACAGTTTTCTCAGCAGGGACAGATAAGACCCTTATAGATTTTAAGTAACTGAAGAGACTGTAAGTAATAACGAAAATGAAACAGAACCCCAATTTTCTAGATGAAACTTCAGAAATTTGGATTACAAGACTACTCCAAGATAAGTCAAAAGCTATCTGGATTCCTAATATGTTAATAGAATTAAGAGGGTAAATTTCTTTAGTTTCGAATACAATAGCGCTATCAGGAGGAGAAGAAGAAGATAAAAAGATAACTAGCAACTATGTCTTGGAGGCATTAAATTTAACTAAAGATTGGGCACTCCACTCAAATACTCTCCATAGATCGGTGTAACGAGTTGAAGAAAGAGTGATACGAGACAGATAACGAGTAGTAGATTAAGGCTGATAGAGAAGGCAGAGAAAAAATTGAGGGTAGTATCGTAGCCAAAGGTGTGGAGGAGAGACGAGAATGGAGACTGAAGAAGATCGTTGTTGAAGAAAAGGAACAGAGTAGGTGAAAGAACAGAGCCCTGTGGAACACCACTGGTAACTGGAAATGAGCTAAAAGTTGTGCAATCAACAAACATAGGTATAAAATAGTCATAATTAAAAACTTTATATCAGAGAACAGAGAGAAGGGGTACAGCCGTAAGCGGGAAGTTTGGCCAACAGAGCCTTGAAAGAAGTAGATTTATCAGGAGGTGGAAGGTTAAGGGCCGAATTATTATTACCAGCAACCACGACTACCCTCACGCCAATAGCGGAGTCAACAAGATCCCCAAAGTTTTTAGAACACCTCTATGCTGGTTACTGGGGGACATAAGTTGTGAACCTTCCATAAATATAGAAAAGATAAGAATAGAGAACTCAAAGAGAAAAAGAAATGTAGAGTGTTGTGACTTGTCAAATGTAATGGGATAGTGATAGATGTGTAACAAACACGCCAGAATATTCGGCGTAGATGTAGGCCTGGTGAAAGAATCGTCCCTGAAAGAAGACTTGACCTGGAGCTGCCTTGACCAGTCCTAGTTAAATCCAAAATACCTTCAGTCGTAGTATTTTAACAGGCAGCTGGTGTCATGGCCAACCTACTAACCACTCAGTTGTAACTTTAACTAACTAAGCCCCGGTCAAGTGTCCTTGAACACAATTATTTGTTAGATTAACATGCAAATATAATGGGTGTCTTGTAAGTGAAAATGGCAAAATCCAAGGCATAATTTGAAGCACATGTGCAAAATATTCTTCTAGTTTCAAGTAGAAAGTATGAACATATATATTAAAAACCACCTTTAAAATTTCCAAACTGCATTTTTGCACTTTTTTTTTAAGCTTAACCCGCGTTTGGTATTTCAGGATGCCGTTTCTCTGTTGATCAGATTTGCAGTGTGTGATAAAAAAAAACATGTTTTTAAATGATAAATATTTTTTTTAATGATAAATATTTTTTTTTAATGATAGATATAGAAGAGATGGTGATTTCGTTTGATTTGATACGTTTAGATTTAGATATCAGCCATATTTCATGCTCTTATCACAAGCAGAACATTAATTTGTATTAACAAGTAGATTAAAGTAAATTTAGCCTAATTTAACCTAAGTTATCTATCTCAGTTACTAGTTCAGGACAGTTACACTTACCCAGTCAGTAAGACAACCGCCTTAACACAATCTAAACTAAAACAATTAAAACAAATGGGACTTGAGACATGTTCTCTAAAGAAAAAAAAAGGAAACTTTACCAATATTATTACCAAGTTTAACATCTACCAGCAGCGTTTTCTCCTGAATGAAAAAAAAAGAAGTAAAATGAATGATATTTTTGTTCTTTTTCTTTTCAATTTTGTCTCTTCTCTGTCGTTTTTCATTCTTTTTCATTTATTTTAGGGTGTTGATTTTTTGATGGTCAATCCATGTAGACTCCTTTTTTTATTTGATTTTTTGTTTCTTATTTTTTCTATTTTATCGGTTTTGTTTTGTTTCATATTTATTTTTTTTTCTCTTTGTATCTTTCTTTATCCTCTTTTTTCACAAATTTTCTTTTTTTTTCTTTTTGTGGTGTTCTTTACTTTGAATGACTACTTTATCTCTCATTTTATTACATTTTTGTATTTTTCTTTTAAATTTATTTTTTTTCTTAATTTATTTACATTATTATCAATTTTGGGTTGTTGCTTGGTGTGAGTGTCTACCTAAGAAGACCAGCCTTTAATCCATTTTTAA
>JAXCGZ010010879.1:5000-12500 GCA_037179515.1 Halocaridina rubra | reverse complement strand
GTTAACAAAAGCTCCTACTCTGCCACATGGTACAAGGAAGAAACAAAACTTGAGCCTCACCTGTATCCAAGTACACCCCAAGGAGTCTGGCTGTCACAATAGCTAGGTTCAGGCTAGGCTACAAATGCTGCTGGGAAAGTATTGAGAACCCCAGAAAAGAGTGCGCACACTGTGGCAAGACAACGGCTAAGGCCCTGCTGCACTATCTATTAGAATGTCCAAAGACAAACAACTTAAGGAACGGATCAAACATGGAACCACAACACCCCAATGCGACAGATAATGCAGCCAAAATAGTAAAAAAACTACTTGAAGGCCACTGAACTAAATCTTGAAACTGAGAAGCACGAAGGAGTGGAAGATAAATGGATCTCTGTCCAACATAAAAAGTTTCCTTCTATTATCATAGGCTGCGTGTACCGCCACCCCAAAGCCTCGGTAACCTCTTTTAGCTATATTTTGGACGTTTTTAAGGAGATAATTTAAAAAACAAACCAGTTTTTATATATGGCGATTTTAATGATGATCAACTAAAAAGAGAAAATAAAATGAGTAGACTTATTAAGAATTTAAATCTAGAACAGATTATAAATAAACCAACTAGAATCACTCCCACTTCAGTTTCCCAAATCGATCTAGTAATAACAAACTCCAAACATATGATAACTAAGTGTGACGTAATGCCAAGCCCTATAGCAGACCACGAGGAAATTGTAACGTCCCTAAATATTCGCAAACCAAAGAGACAACCAATCTTTAAAACATTCAGATGCTTAAGAAATTATTCACAAGAATTACTTTGTAGTTTACTTATGAATGAAGTACATAAATTAAATGAAATTCTATATACCGATAATATTAATATACAAGTAAAAATTTTAACCAGTGTCTTATCATCATGTATAGATCGATGTGCACCACTCGTGACAAGAGAAATATTTCGTCCCCCCGCTCCTTGGATAACAGATGACATAAAAAACATTATGAAAGAAAGAGACAAACTACAAAATGAAGTAAAACTACAAAGAGATAATATCCCTTTAAGAGAAAAGTTTACAGAGCATAAGAAACAAGTAAAATCATTATTAAGTAACAGTAAGAAACAGTATTTCAAAAATGAATTTCAAAACGCTAAAGGCAATATCTCTGATACATGGAAAATTGCTAAAACCATGCTTTCCAATAACTGTAATAAAAGTAGTAACATATCAATTATACCCGATGAGGTAGATGTAAGTGCTAAAGCAGAAGAGTTCAATAATTTTTTCGCTGAAGTGGGGAAAAAAACCTTTGAAAAAACAAAAAAAGAAATAATAAATGAAATCAATAATAGTAATGGTGGTAATAATAATGATGATGGTAGTAGTAATAATAATAGAAATGTTGATAATGGTGTAAATAATAATGATGGTGGTAGTAATGGTAATGATAATAGTGATGATGGTAGTAATAATAATAATAATGTTAATCTTCAAGAACATAGTGCATTCAATAGAAGTAATGATGTCTTTAACCCTACTACAGTAGATTGTAATACAGTAATCTTAGTAATAAAAAATCTGAAAGACTCTAATGCATATGGATCAGATGGAATTTGTTTTCGTTTTATTAGAGATTCATTATTTGTAATAGCATATTATCTGACGGTAATAATCAATACTTCCATAGTTACCAATATTTACCCAGATTTATGGAAAAATCCCCATGTAATTCCTGGTTTTAAAAATGGAAATCCTGACGACGTCTCTAACTATAGACCAATCTCTTTACTACCAATTTTATCAAAGATACTTGAAAAGATTGTTGCAAATCAGTTAAGTGAGTTTCTTGAAAAAAATAAACTTATTGCAAAAAGTCAACACGGTTTCAGGCCAAAATTATCAACTGAAACTGCCTTATTGAAAATATCAGATGAAATATACAAAAATATAGATAATAAGAAAATATCATTGCTACTACTACTCGATCTTTCTAAAGCTTTTGATAGTGTACACCATACCATCTTATTAGAAAAATGCAAAAAAATGAACATTGACCCAAGCTGGTTCGAGAACTATTTAAAAAACCGCTACCAGTCAGTCAGAATAAAAGATGTAGTTTCAAGTCGCAAGAAGGTATTGTTTGGGGTCCCTCAGGGATCGATCCTAGGACCTATACTTTTTCTAATATATGTAAACGATCTAGTAAAATATTTACCTAACTGTTATGTCATTCAATATGCTGACGATACTCAAATCTTAATTGAAGGAGAAATTAATGATTTAGAAAATATTATTCGTAGAGCAGAAGAAATTTTGTATATGGCTAAACGTTACTTTCTAAAAAATGGTCTGTTACTTAATGAAACTAAAACCCAATCTATTCTTATCGGATCCAGACAATTATTATCAGAAGTTGATGACAATCTTCATATAAATTTTAACGGTAATATCATTAAGCCAATGAACTCGGTAAAGAACCTAGGTGTCTATTTTGACCGTTACATGAATTTTGAAATGCATATAGATGAAATTTATAAAAAAGTAATGGGTACTCTAATATATCTAAATAGGGTAAAAGACTCATTTGAAACATCAACTCGTATAATTATTGTCCAGTCCTTAGCTATGAGTTTAATTAATTACTGTCTCAAAGTTTGGGGATGTACAAATAAGACTCAATTACAAAGAATACAAAAGTTACAAAACTTTGCAGCACGAGTGGCTGTTGGCAATGTAAGAAAATACGAGCACATCTCTCCTGTTTTAAAAGATCTAGAATGGATAAAGATTAGAGATAAATATGTTTTTGATATATGTACCTTTGTTTTTAATATACTAAGAAACAATCTTCCTGATTGCTTGTATAATTTTTCTACAGTAAGCTCAGTTACCGGGTTAACTACCCGTCAAGGGGAAGATTTATTAGTACGAAGGTCTAAAACTGATATTGGCTCAAGAGATATAAACATTCGTGGACCTCATTTATATAATCAGCTTCCCAGAGAACTAAAAAATGCTGGTTCAGTGTATACTTTTAAATATAATCTTAAGAAGTTACTCTTAAAGGAAGATTTTACTTGTAAATTTTAATAGTACACTCATCTTTATGATTTGTTTGTTTTAGTATGTCTATATCGTACACCACAGATGTCTATCTGGAATATATATGCATCTTATTTGAATACCCAATGTACGTTGGAAATAAAGACTTATTATTATTATTATTATATTACCACCTTGAAAACCTTCAAACCACCAAGGTGATAAAACAGCCCAAGAGTTGTAACCTCTAATCTACGGGCCTTCCTTTGGACAAGGGCCCGTGACAACACAAGGTTGGCTTTAATCTCAAAAAACAACAACAACGATTGAACACTTGTATGTATTTACGTCTGTCGGTCTGTCTGTCTGTATGCATGTATGCATGCATGTGTGTATGTTAAAGTACTTGAATACATGGATATGTGCATGCAAAGTACGTACATATATACACTAAGTGTGTATGTTTTTGTGGTTATAATAATAATAATAATAATAATAATAATAATAATAATAATAATAATAATAATAATAATAATAATAGCAATAATGATAATTATTATTATTATTATTATTATTATTATTATTATTATTAGTAACTCCAAAAAATAAATATAAAACTGCAAGTCAGTCAACATTTTAATCTGGAATAGTCCAGTTCTGAAGAATCCGTACGATCTTTGCAGATCTCTTCATCCGTCTCAGTGATGCTTCCATCTGCACTCTTAACCCTTAGAAGAACAGATTTTAAGGCTTAAGAGAGTGGATGGAAGAATCACTGAGACGGATGAAGAGATCTGCAAAGAATTGAACAAGGAATTTCAGTCAGTATTTACAGTAGAAAATACCCCACCCCCTCAGATTGCAGAGATAGAAGCTCAAGGGCCGGTATTAGAGAACATCAACCTTACAGCCACAGAGGTCTGCAAAGCGCTGATGGAGTTAGATGTTTAGAAAGCTACAGGTCCTGATGATATATCCCCTCATGTACTTAAAAAATGCAAAAACTCAATATCAGTGGCACTAAGTATCATATTTAAAAGGTCACTGGAATCAGGGGGAGATTCCAATGCTGGAAACAAGCAAATGTGATACCTATCTTCAAAAGGGGAAGGAGGGATACGGCTCTAAACTATACAGCAGTTTCCTTAACCAGCATAGTTTGCAAAGTTATGGAGAAACTACTAAGGAAACATATCTCTCTTCACTTGGAATCCTTCAACTTTTTGTCAGTGAGGCAAAATGCCTTCAGAGAAGGTAGATCAACAGTAACAAACTTATTAGAATTTTATGATGAGGTAAGCCGAATCTTACAGGAGAGAGAGAGTGTTGGGCAGATAGCATATTCCTAGACTTCCAGAAAGCGTTTGACACTGTTCCACATGGGAGACTTATTAGGAAGCTGCAAGCAATGGCTAGAATAGGTGGAAACGTCTTGGAATGGATAAAAACTTACTTAGAAGGAAGGGAACAGAGGGTTAGAGAAAGACACTCAGTGTCTGAATGGAGAAGAGTTAGTAGTGGAGTTCCACAGGGTTCAGTTTTAGTGCCTTTTGTGCCTTGTATATGTAAATGACCTACCAGAGTCTGTAAATTCATTCATGAATATGTTTGCAGATGATGCAAAGATTGTGAAGAAAGTAAAAAACGAGAACAATGGTAGAGAACTTCAGGAATATCTAAATAGTCTGCATGAGTGGTCAGAAAAGTGGCTAATGAAATTCAATACTTCAAAGTGTAAGGTAATGAGAATGGGTACAAGTGCAAGAAGGCCCAAGCTTGACTACTCGGTGGCTGGAGTACAACTTCAAGAGACAAAAAATGAGAAAGATCTAGGAGTAAACATACTGGCAGATGTCTCCAGAAATACATATAAATGGCATAGTAAGGGCAGCATATGCATTCTTATCAAATGTAAGGGTAGCCTTCAGGCACATGGACAAGGAAATGTTCAGAAATATTTATGTAACCTATGTGAGGCCAAAACTTGAATATGCAGCCCCCTTTTGGAATCCGCACTTGAAAGAGCACATAGCTAAGCTTGAGAAGGTTCAAAGACATGCCACGAAACTAGTGACAGAAATACGCAATCTCAATTATGATGAGAGGCTGAGGGAATTAGACTTACCATCACTCGAAGCTAGAAGATTGAGGGGGTATATGATGACAGTCTTTAAATTCCTTCATGGTTATGATAGAGTGGATAGGGATCGATATTTTGATATGGCTGGCTCTAGAACTAGAGGTCATAGTTTGAAGCTTCGTAAGAAAACTTCTTTGCAGGAAGTAAGGAAATACTTTTTCAGTGTAAGAGTAGTTGATAATTGGAATTGGCTAAGCGAGGAGGTAGTTAATGCTATCTCAATCCATAGTTTTAAGGACAGGTATGATAAGTATCATTAAGTATAAAATGGAAGCGATGAGGAGACGGGAAGATACGAGCTTTGGGCTCTTTCCCGTAAACACAATTAGGTAATAACAAACGCACAGACGGATCTTTCCTTCTTCATGCTACTTACTTTTTTTTTATGATTGTGACACCAGGACTAGCCAAAAAATAATAAAATAAAACAGCCCTCATCGGGCCTAGGCACGAAGAATACATAAGGTAAAGAGAAACAGAGATGGAGAGTGTAATGACTTGTCAGATGTGAAGGCTTCATAAGAGATGTGTAATGAATATCCAAGAATATTCAGTGTAGCTGTAGGCATAGAAAAAGAACCATAACTGAAGGAAGACTTAACATCGAACTGTCCTGGACAGACGTATGTAAGTTCAAAAACCTTCAGCTGTAGTATCGCAACGGGTGGCTGGTGCCATGAGCCAATCTACTTGATGTAATACCAATATTTTGCATGTATGTTAGCGTGTTTCATCATATTTTTTTTTGCGTGTGTATCGGCCTGCATGCAAATGTTACGACTGTAAGTAACTTTTTCACATTTCCGTGTGTCTCTTTTGTCTGAATTTGTTGATCTTTTATTTTGTTAATTATCTAATAATAATAATAATAATAATAATAATAATAATAATAATAATAATAATATCTCCTTCGATTACTTAAGTAAAGTCATAATTAAGGCATTCGGACACTGTTTACGTGGGGAAATTTACGTACGATAAAAATTAATCACCTGGTCCAAAAAAAGGTATATAAGGATGTCTGACAACACGACCACGTGGTGTCACTGCGTCACTGAGTTTTTTTTTTTTAATATTGGAAAATAGGACATGTATTTTGCTTTGAAGTTTAGGATACTTAATGTGTGTGTGTGTATGTGTATGTTTAGGGAAGGGAGCAAGAATGCTTCCTCCTTGTTCCCCTGCGTGTCGTAAATGTCGAATAAATGGGGCGGAGCAAGGGGACTGAGAATTTTCTTCTCTGTACCCTCTTCCCGCAAAGAGTCAAAGCATTTCGCCTTTATCCACCCCCCCCCATATTAGGAGGAATATGGCTTCTGTATATAAAGTCATACACAAATATATATATATATATATATATATATATATATATATATATATATATATATATATATATATATATATATATATATATATATATATATTGCGACTTTGAGGAGTCAGGTCGAGGATTCGCGCACCGCCACGGTCTGAGGTAAGCAAGGGCATGTATTCAGGGTGACGATTACACCTGCCAAAACAAGTCCTACGCAAGAAGGCAATTGTCCTTGCCCTTGGTAGAAATGGGAGTCCGTGACGTAAAACCGAATCGAATCGATCTATCTATCTATCTATCTATCTATCTATCTATCTATCTATCTATCTATCTATCTATCTATCTATCTATCTATATATATATATATATATATATATATATATATATATATATATATATATATATATATATATATACGAATATACACATATAGACAATTATGGGTGTTTAGCGCGCATTCTACCTCACTATCTGTAGTCTGTAGTACCCTAACCTTTCCTAAGGTTAGGTTAGGTTAGCTTAGTTAGGTCGGGTATACGAGTGTCATGACCTAACTAATCTCTAACCTAACCTCATTAGCTTAGGTTAGTATTGTAGACGGCACGCTAAAATAGCAACCATATATGTATATACATATATACATAAGTAAACTCATAATATAAACTAATAGATAAATAAAATTTGTTAATCATAAATACATGGAAAATTATCCAATGTGTATAGTATAAAATGCTACATAAGAACCAAAAAGGTACATACATATAACATGTGCAGACAATATTACATATTTTTCCGTGTACTATAGGAAGGTTTTCATAAGCCACACCTTTCTTCGTATAATTATGGGTACCTCCAACACACACTCTAGTCACCGTGGCTCAAGCGGTAGCGTCCGCGACTCTGAGGCGTCAGGTTGAGGGTTCGCGCCCCGTCACGGTCTGATGTTAGCAAGGGCACGCACTCAGGGTAACGATTACATCTGCCAAAACAAATCCTTAGCAAGAAGGGAACCGTCCTAGCCC
>JAXCGZ010010878.1:0-16026 GCA_037179515.1 Halocaridina rubra | reverse complement strand
CTGGCTCAAACGTGTATTTTCTTTCACATCGTTTTAATATATTAAGTCGTAGCATCCATTAAACTTTTCCAGCTCATATTTCGTACGTTTTCTAGTTGTTGTTGTTGTTGGATGTTCACCCTTGTGGGTGAGCGGACCTTCCACTTGTGGCCCGCAGGTGGGGTGAGATTTATTTTTGGAGTGTACGTGGTATTCGCTCTTGCGGGCGAATGGGCTTTCCTGTTGGTGAGGAGGTGGGGTGAAAAATTGTTATTGTTGGTGATCGGACTTTCCTAATTGGCCCGCAGGTGAGATTGTGCAAAACTGTAAAGATAACAGAGAGCATAAATATTCAGTTGTGAATTATTAGTTTACATCAAACAATTTAAATGAATTCCTGTTTTGGGGGTGAGAGAGAGTTATTGCATGGTTATCTTGGTGGAGGGTATTGTCTGATAATATTTGATAGACTGTTCATGTAGTTATTTGTTGTTAGTCTGATGATGGAGCTAGCAACATGAAGGGCATTTGGGTCTTCACTAGATGTTGCGGGGGCACCAGTTTTCCGTCGAATTTCTGAAAAAGAATCACATTCCAGGATGTAATGTAGCAGTGGATGTGGTGAGGCTACCTGGCAAAAGGTGCATTCCCTGATGATATCCTCTACTATTTGCCAGGTGCACTTGTACCCGAGTCTCAGACGGTACACATTGAGCTCAGTGCTTCGTCGAAGGCTCTTAGGCAGGGTGATACGCCGAAGATCAGTGGTGGCTTTGTACCACCAGGTGGAGGGGGAGCCAATGTCTGTGCACAGGTTGTGTTTAGTTATTAAGGTGTTAAGGAGTGACTTGGTGGCTTTATTTTTTATCTGTTGCATCCCAGGAGACAGAGATATCTGGATTTCTGCTCTGAGAGTGGCTTGTTTGGCGGCTTGATCGGCTTCCTCATTTCCCTTGATGCCGACGTGGCTGGGAATCCAGGCAAGAGTGATGGCTTTTCCAAGGCTGGTTGTCCTGTGGTAGTGGCTGAGGATGGTGGTGATGATGCGTACATTGTCTCTGAGGAGTGGCTTCTTGATGGCCTGTAAGGCACCTTTAGAGTCAGAGAGAATTAGGGCATGGTCAGCTCCTTGCTGGATGAAGAAGTCGAGGGCGTTGCCTATGGCAACAAGCTCAGTCTGGAGCGATGAGCAAGAGTTTGACAGTCTCCAGGATAGGACGTGGTTTCCAGTGGTGAAGGCGGCGGCTGAGGCTCCAGTTTCTTGATTTACTGAACCGTCAGTGTAGTAGACTTGAGAGTTTGGCCTGCTCCAGCTCTGAATTTTGTCCTTATATATGTTTTTAAGGACAAGCGGGTTTACCAAGCTTTTGGGGTTGTCAGGGAGCTCGATCTTTATGTCGAGTGGTTGGTCATTCCATGGGGGTGGGCATCTGTATTCAGGAAGCGGTGTGTCTTGTATCTTTGCTAGGATGCTCTCCCTGACTGGCAGTGCTTGCAGGCTAGCGCAAACCTTGGCTGCCCAGGTTCTAGGATGGTGGTTGGGGTGGCGATTGAGGGCTAGATGGAGATTTGTGCCAGCTAGGCATTTATGTTGGGCAGTGGTGGTTTTGGCCACAAAGAGGGTCAGTCTTTGCTGAGCTCTGAGTTTGAGTGGAATGAGTCCCGATTCCATCTGGATGTTTTCTCTCTTGGTCCACATGGGGGCTCCTAGCATGGTACGTGTGGCGTTGTTTTGAATTACTTCTATCTTGTCCCACTGTTGGTCTGTTAGTAGCCAGAGTGTGGGACAAGCATAGTCTATGAGGCTGCGTATGGCCTGTACATAGAAGGTTCTGAGGATATTAAATGATGCACCATCGTAGAGGCCTGACCTCCGACGAAGGACCGCTTGTCGCTGGCTGCACCTGTCGCGCAAGTGTTGAATTTCTGGTCCAAAGGTTAGTCCTTGGTCGATGATTACACCCAGGTATTGGTGTTTGGTAACCCAGTCCACAGGCTCATTACCTATGACCAAATTAGTGTCTGGTCTCCACTGGTGGATGGGAAGGGCCTTGGTTTTCCGGGCATTGATTCTGACTCCAATGGAGATGGAGGCTTGGTGAATCTTGGTGAGGCAGCGCTGTGTCTTGTTAGAGCTTCTGTGTCCTATTGTGACGAGGGCAAAGTCGTCCGCATAGTTGAAAAGTTTGGCTCCATGTGGTAGTGCGATGTCCATGAGTTTTTCCATGAGACAATTAAAGAGGAAGGGGCTAAGGATTCCACCTTGGGGGGTCCCATTTTCGTGGTTTTTGTAGGTGGAGTAGTGCCCGTCTACTTTGACTCGTGCACTACGATTTTGTAGACTCTGCTTGATCCACGAGAGAAGGTTACCTTTGATCTGCTTGGATACGAGAGCTGAGAGTATTGCCGGCACATTGGCTAGTTCAAAGGCCTTCTCTAGGTCTAGAAAAACGATGTAACCACGGCAGTTGTTGATAAATGATAGCATGGAGGCTATGCATTCTGAGGTGCCTAAACCAGGCTGGTAGGCAAACATGTTTTCTGGGAAGGGTGGGCATTTCCAGCGGACTCTGTTAAGTACCATCTTTTCTACCTTCTTGCTCAGGCAGCTTAGGAGGGAGATGGGGCGAGGGTTGTCAGGGTCCTGTGGTTTTGGGATGGGCTGAATGTCTGCTCTGTTCCATGAGGCTGGTCTGATTCTTCGTGTGTATGTCGAATTGATCAGAGAGAGTAGAGCAAGCTCCCCTTGGGGCCCCATTTTTTGAATCATTGTGTATGTGATTCTAGTTTTCTAGTTTGGAAGTGCTTTTCAAGCCTTTCATATCCTTTTATGACCTGGGGTGCTAGTGCCCCCAGAGGGAGCTAAAATAATTTTTGGAGGTGCTAAGGAGTGCTGCATACTTCATCCTTGTGGTACCCAGATGTTATCCGGACGTTACCATATTCCCCTCAATCTTCTAGCTTCGAGTGATGGTAAGTCTAATTCCCTCAGCCTCTCATCGTAACTGAGATTGCGTATTTCTGGCACCAGTTTCGTGCCATGTCTTTGAACTTTTTCAAGCTTAACTAAGTGCTTTTTCATGTGCGGATTCCAAAAAGGGGCTGCATATTCAAGCTTTGGCCTCACATAGGTTACATAAATATTTCTTAACATTTCCTTGTCCATGTTCCTGAAGGCTACCCTTACATTTGATAAGAAAGTATATGCAGCCCTTACTATCCCATTTATATGCATTTCTGGATACAATTCGGCCAGTATGTTTACTCCAAGATCTCTCTCATTATCTGTCTCTTGAAGTTGTACTCCTGCCACCGAGTAGTCAAGCTTGGGCCTTCTTGCACTTGTACCCATTCTCATTACCTTACATTTTGAAGTAATGAATTTCATTAGCCACTTTTCTGACCACTCATGCAGACTATTTATCTAATCGGCCAGTATGTTTACTCCTAGATCTCTCTCATTCTGTCTCTTGAAGTTGTACTCCTGTCACTGAGTATTCAAGCTTGGGCCTTCTTGCACTTGTACCCATTCTCATTACCTTACATTTTGAAGTATTGAATTTCATTAGCCACTTTTCTGACGACTCATGCAGAATATTTAGATCTTCCTGAATTTCTATACCAGTGTTCTCATTTCTTACTTTCTTCACAATCTTTGCATCATCTGCAAACATATTGCTGAATGAGTTTACAGACTCTGGTAGGTCATTTACATATACAAGGAAAAAAAAGTGGCCCTAAAACTGAACCCTGTGGAACTCCACTACTAACTCTTCTCCATTCAGATACTGAGTGTCTTACTCTAACCCTCTGTTCCCTTCCTTCTAAGTATGTTTTTATCCATTCCAAGACTTTTACACCTATTCTTGCCATTGTTTGCATCATCTTAATAAGTCTCTCAGGTGGGACAGTGTCAAATGCTTTCTGGAAGTCTAGGAATAGGCAATATGCCCAGCCCTCTCTTTCCTGTAACTTATAAGATTCGGCTTACCTCATCATAAAATTCTAATAAGTTTGTTACTGTTGATCTACCTTCTCTGAAGCCATGTTGTCTCACTGACAAGAAGGTGAAGGACTCCATGTGAATAGAGATATGTTTCCTTAGTAGTTTCTCCATAACTTTGCAAACAGGTCTTTAGTTTAGAGCCGTATCCCTCCTTCCCTTTTTGAAGTAAGGTGTGATTACCTAATTGCGTTTACGGGAAAGAACCCAAAGCTCGTATCTTCCCGTCTCCTGATCGGTTCCATTTTGTACTTAGTGATACTTATCATACCTGTCCTTAAAGCTATTGATTGAGATAGCGTTAACTACCTCCTCGCTTAGCGAATTCCAATTATCAACTACTCTTACACTGAAAAAGTATTTCCTTACATCCTGCAAAGAAGTTTTCTTTCGAAGCTTCAAACTATGACCTCTAGTTCTAGAGCCAGCCATATCAAAATATCGATACCTATACACTCTATCATACCCAGGGGTGTCTTTGTTTGTGATTACCTAATTGTGTTTACGGGAAAGAGCCCAAAGCTCGTATCTTCCCGTCTCCTCATCGGTTCCATTTTATACTTAGTGATACTTATCATACCTGTCCTTAAAACTATGCATTGAGATAGCATTAACTACCTCCTCGCTTAGCCAATTCCAATTATCAACTACTCTTACACTGAAAAAGTATTTCCTTACATCCTGCAAAGAAGTTTTCTTACGAAGCTTCAAACTATGACCTCTAGTTCTAGAGCCAGCCATATCAAAATATCGATCCCTATCCACTCTATCATAACCATGAAGGAATTTAAAGACTGTCACCATATCCCCCCTCAATCTTCTAGCTTCGAGTGATGGTAAGTCTAATTCCCTCAGCCTCTCATCATAACTGAGATTGCGTATTTCTGGCACCAGTTTCGTGGCATGTCTTTGAACTTTTTCAAGCTTAGCTATGTGCTTTTTCAAGTGCGGATTCCAAAAGGGGGCTGCATATTCGAGTTTTGGCCTCACATAGGTTACATAAATATTTCTGAACATTTCCTTGTCCATGTGCCTGAAGGCTACCCTTACATTTGATAAGAATGCATATGCTGCCCTTACTATGCCATTTATATGTATTTCTGGAGACAAATCTGCCAGTATGTTTACTCCTAGATCTCTCTCATTTTCTGTCTCTTGAAGTTGTACTCCAGCCACCGAGTAGTCAAGCTTGGGCCTTCTTGCACTTGTACCCATTCTCATTACCTTACATTTTGAAGTATTGAATTTCATTAGCCACTTTTCTGACCACTCATGCAGATTATTTAGATCCTCCTGAAGTTCTCTACCATTGTTCTCGTTTTTTACTTTCTTCACAATCATTGCATCATCTGCAAACATATTCATGAATGAATTTACAGACTCTGGTTGTGTGTGTGTGTGTGAGTTTGCTGGAGGATAGCAGAAATAGATGGATTCCCAGTTTCCTTGCTCTACTCTTCCCTATTTAGTTGACTACTACTGCTACTACCTTTTTATTACAGAAAAATGTACTCTCAAGCCCTCTTTCTTAAATCTACTTTCAGGAACTACATTTTCAAACTCTACTACTACTACTACGACTACTACTACTACTACCACTACTAGTAGCAGTGGTGTTGTTGCTGTTAATTTGATGAAAAAGACAAATGTGATGGAAGAACTGTAAACGACTTTGTAAGGTCGCTGTATGAGGTTATATTAATTAGAAACGTTTAATGAAAACTATGTTGTCATGTTGAAATTTTATTATTATTATTATTATTATTATTATTATTATTATTATTATTATTATTATTATTATTATTATTATTATTATTATTATTATTATTGTAGTCACCGTGGCCCAAGCGGTAGCGTCCGCGACTCAGACGCGTCAGGTCGAGGGTTCGCGCCCTGTCACGGTCTGAGGTTTGCAAGGGTATGCACTCAGGGTAAGGATTACATCTGCCAAAACAAGTCCTTCGCTTGAAGGCAACCGTCCTAGCCCTTAGTAGAAAAGGAAGTCCGTGACGTAAAACCGGAACTTTGTTATTATTATTATTATTATTATTATTATTATTATTATTATTATTATTATTATTATTATTATTATTATCATCATTATTCATACATGTATGTTGCGTGTCCCAATATGTACACTTTATGTGCTTGGTAGGTGTACACAAGAGCGACTAAAGTACTCGAGGGTGTATCTGCTTAGCTTGCACTACTGATTGTGCGATAGGCCCACTCCCTCCCCATAAATACCACACCTTCTTCACACTCTGTACCTGGATAGTATCATTACGTTTTGATATTATATTTATATATAAGTAGAAGTAGATATAACAATTACCAATATCAATAATCTAGGTTATCATCACTAGTCTCACTACTATTACTACTCTTATCATTCTATTTACTGTTATCACTCTTTCTCCAATATTATTTATATTCACCTTCTTATAATTACTAATACTTTTGTCACTTATTAGTTTCCACTTCTCTTTTATACTCAGCTACTACCACTCCTCCTTGATAAATTATTTTCCTTCAGCATTCCCTTCACGGGGAAAAAATTATAGATCTTTTGAGAGCGATCGACCCTCCCTCATTCACCTATATAAACACACCTTAGCACGAGGGTCTGCCCCTCTCTTTTGTCTCTCTTTCTTAATTGCATTTCCTTTCCTTTTTCAGCATGTACTTGAAGCAACACGGGGGGTGAATATACTGGGTTTAGTTCTTAGTAATAGAGAGAATAAGGTTAAAAATTTAGAAGTTGGTGAACCATTGGGCAACAGTGACCATGATTCCATTAGATTCAACATAATTTTCAAGGAAATTACAAAGGAAAATAGGAATATTGTTCCAAACTTTAGATCAGGAGATTTTGAGGGCTTAAAAACTAAATTATCTAATGAGGTATGGGAAGGGATTTCTGGGGTACAGATGTGGGTGGTTAATCCAGCAGGTTAGGTCGCAGGTAGCAGATTACCCCGAAAATTGAGTACCACAGGCTAAGGATTATCACAAGATAAGATCAATACAGTAAATTCTCTCACAGGAAAGAACAGCAGTCCGTCAGTTAATATAAATTTGGATGAGGAATATAATAATTTTGTCATGACTTAAGAATAGTCAGAGAGACTATATTCCCATGCAACATTTCAGATCAAGAAAAAATTACCCTAAATGGATGAACAATAGAAAAAAGAATCTTATAGGTATTAAAAGAGGAATATACAGGACACTAAAAAGAGGTGAAGAGCAGGTGAGGCAGCAATATATACAGTTAAACAGGGAAGTTAAAAAGATAGAGAGTCGAAAATAAAATACGAAGTTAGAATAGCAGGAGAAGCTAAAGAAAATCCTAAAGGGTTTTATCAACATTATCAAACAAAATTTAAGGAAATTGTCGGACCAATTGAAGTAGCCAATGGCCATATCACAGATGATGATAAAGTAATGTGTGCATGTTTAAATGATTATTTCTTATCTGTATTTACCAATGAAAGCTTGGAATATATTCCAGGGGTAAAATCCATTTACAGAGACAGTCCCGATAATATACTTAGTTCAATAAATATTACGAGAGAGGAGGTAATAAAAGAAATAGATAAATTAAAGGCTCATAAATCTCTGGGACCTGATGGAATACTGTATATGCTAGAATATTAAAGGAATGCAAGGAAGAGCTTAGTTGTCCACTAACTGCATTATTTAATAATTCAATAATATTAAGATCGGTACCCATGGAGTGGAAGTTGGCAGATGTGGTACCAATATTTAAAAAAGGAGAACGAGTTAAAAAGAATAATTATAGGCCTGTAAAATTAATGCCAACAGTGGGTAAGATTCTAGAATCCATCATTGCAAATAACATAAGGGCACATCTAGAATTACACAGACTGATAAAACTTTCACAACACGGGTTTCTAAAGGGTTTTTCGTGCTTTACAAACTTACTGTCTTTTTATTCAGAAGTTTACGAGGCAGTAGATTGTGGCAAAGAATATGATACAATATATCTAGATTTTAGCAAAGCTTTTGATAGAGTTCCTCACAAAAGATTAGTTAAAAAGCTGGAAGCTCATGGTATAAGAGGAGCTGTTCTCAGATGGATCAAAAAATGGTTAAAAGACAGAAAACAGAGGGTTTGCATAAATGGCGAGAAATCGGAGTGGGGCTCAGTTACTAGCGGGGTATCACAAGGATCGGTACTGGGTCCCCTATTATTCATCGTATATCTAAATGATCTGGATTCGGATATCAGTAGTAACCTAAGTGAATTCGCAGATGACACTAAAATAGGTAGAATTATAAATGGAAAAGAAGACATTCATACTTTACAGGAAGATCTAAATAAATTATCTGAATGGTTTGACAAATGGCAAATGGAATTTAATGTTGAGAAATGTAAAGTAGTTAAAATGGGTACTATAAAAGACTATACGAGTTATAAGCTAAATAACCATGAAATCATGAGTTCTCAGTGTGAAGGGGATTTGGGAGTTCTTGTGAGTAATAATCTTAAGCCAAGAGAGCAATGTACAGCAGTCAGAAATAAAGCAAACAGAATTTTAGGATTTATCTCAAGAAGTGTTGGCAATAGGACGGAAAAAGTTATTTTGCAGCTCTATCTTGCATTAGTTAGGCCCCATTTAGATTATGCTGTGCAATTCTGGTTACCCTATTATAGGATGGAAATTGAATCCTTGGAGAGAGTGCAGCGAAGAATGACCAAGATGATACACAATATCAGAAATCTACCATATGAGGGCAGATTAAAAAAACTTAATCTACATTTAGTTCCTGGGTTCATCCAGTGAGGACGTGCTTCCAGTAGCTCTAGTCTCGACCATACTTAGTACAATGGAGAGTGGTGGTGTTCTTTGTGCTGGTGGTGTTAGTGGTAGTGGTGTTGGTGGTGGTGTCGTTGTTGGTGCTGTTTGTGGCTGTGCTGGGGATTTGTCCTCGTCTGACGCAAGCAAACTCATTTTTAATTTAAGAAATGAGTTGGCCGCAGTCAGGCAGGAGGTCAGATCCTTAGCTGAGGAGAACAGGGATCTGAGAGGTAAGGTAGAGATGTTAACCAGGAAGGGACAACTGAATAGTGAAGACGACTGGAAAGTTGTGAATAGGGGTTCAACGAAGATGATTCTTAAGAAAAATGATACTTTTAGACTACAAGTTGCTAATTCATTTAGTTCACTTAGAGATGAATGTGACAGTGGCGGCAGTAATTCTTCAGGACCCATAGAGTCAGATAGGTGTACTAGCGATCGTAAAAATGGAAGTGGGAAAAGCTCTCAGGTCAAGAGCCTAGGTAAGTCTCCCAAGGTCGGAGTAACCCATCCTCCGGATAAGTCTCGTTCTTTGGTAATTGTAGGGGATTCACTATGCAGATATGTAGACAGGAAACTCAGGCATAGAGTTAGAGGAAAATATTTTTTCCCTGGAGCAGGTATGAAGAAGGTGGGTGAGTCAATAAATAGCTGGATTGAGAAAAAAGATGTTGTTTGTTTGATAGCTGGGGGAAATGACGTGCAGGATGGTAGAAGTGAAGAGCTGATTAGGTTGTATAGACAAGCCCTGGATAAGATCAGGAAAAGGGGTGCAGTTCCTGTGATGTGTGGTATTCTCCCTAGGCTTAGCCAAAGTTCAGAGTGGTGGTCTCGAGCTATAGGAGTAAATGCTAGGATGAAAGTCTTCTGTCGGGAGAATAATATAGGTTTTATAGACGGGTGGGATCACTTCACTAGTCGTAAGCATATGTATGCAAGGGATGGAGTGCATCTTTCTAATTCAGGTGTCTCGGTATTGGCTGGTATGATAGACAGAGAGGTAGGGGGGTTTTGTTAGACACAAATAATGAAATGAATAATACTTGTGCAGAGAAATTAGTCAGTAAGGGTTCAGTAAATAGTGGGTCAAATAACTGGGAGTCTAAGGATAAGAACCATTTGTTACATAGAACAAATATTAACAAAAAGAATAGCCACAAGAAGGGTAAAGCTAGAGATAGTTTAAAAGTATATTATACAAATAGCCATAGTTTAGGTAACAAGATAGAAGAACTGAGAGCCATAGTATGTAGTGAGAGACCGGATATAATATGCATTAGTGAAAGTTGGATTAATTTAGAAAGCAAACACCTTAGAGCTGAGTACGTAATTACAGGATATAAACTTTATAATGCTGATCGTAGAGCAGATAGAAGAGGGGGAGGGGTAATTATGTATATTAAAGATAGCCTCAGAAGCTGCATTAAGTCTGGAATTAAGACAAATCTAAATTCAGAAACCTTATGGGTTGAAATTAAAAATAATATAGAAAGTCTAGTTGTAGGAGTAGTCTACAGACCACCTGATCTAGACAATATAAAGTCGCAAGTTATATACGATGAAATTTCTAAAGTGAGCAGGTCAAATAGAGTTTGCATTGTAGGCGATTTTAATTTTAGACATATTAACTGGGAAACCATAACAGGTGATAGTAGCTCTAAGGAGTTTTTGGAAGTAGTAGAAGACAATTTCCTTTCTCAGCATGTACTTGAAGCAACACGGGGGGTGAATACACTAGATTTAGTTCTTAGTAATAGAGAGAATATGGTTACAAATTTAGAAATTGGTGAAAAATTGGGCAACAGTGACCATGATTCCATTAGATTTAACATAATTTTCAAGGAATCTATAAAGGAAAATAAGAATATTGTTCCAAACTTTAGAGCAGGAGATTTTGAGGGCTTAAAAACTAAATTATCTAATGAGGTATGGGAAGGGATTTCTGGGGTACAGATGTGGGTAGTTAATCCAGCAGGTCAGGTCGCAGGTAGCGGATTACCCCGAAATTTGAGTACCACATGCCAAGGATTATCACAAGATATGATCAATACATTAAATTCTCTCACAGGAAAGAACAGCAGTCCGTCAGTTAATATAAATTTGGATGAGGAATATAACAATTTTGTCATGACTCTTAAGAATAGTCAGAGAGACTATATTCCCATGAAACATTGCAGGTCAAGAAAAAATGACCCTAAATGGATGAACAATAGAATAAAGAATCTTATAGGTATTAAAAGAGGAATATACAGGAAACTAAAAAGAGGTGAAGAGCAGGTGAGGCAGCAATATATACAGTTAAACAGGGAAGTTAAAAAGATAGTTAGAGAGTCGAGAAGAAAATATGAAGTTAGAATAGCAGGAGAGGCTAAAGAAAATCCTAAAGGGTTTTATCAACATTATCAAACAAAATTTAAGGAAAAAGTCGGACCAATTGAAGTAGCCAATGGCCATATCACAGATGACGATAAAGTGATGTGTACATGTTTAAATGATTATTTCTTATCTGTACTTACCAATGAAAACTTGGAAAATATTCCGGAAGTAGAATCCATTTACAGAGACAGTCCCGATAATATACTTAGTTCAGTATATATTACGAGAGAGGAGGTAATAAAAGAAATAGATAAATTAAAGGCTCATATATCTCCGGGACCTGATGGAATACTGTATATGCTAGAATATTAAAGGAATGCAAGGAAGAGCTTAGTTGTCCACTAACTGCATTATTTAATAATTCAATAAAATTAGGATCGGTACCCATGGAGTGGAAATTGGCAGATGTGGTACCAATATTTAAAAAAGGAGAACGAGTTAAAAAGAATAATTATAGGCCGGTAAGTTTAACGTCAACAGTGGGTAAGATTCTAGAATCCATAATTGCAAATAAAATAAGGGCACATCTAGAATTACACAGACTGATAAAACTTTCACAACACGGGTTTCTTAAGGGTTTTTCGTGCCTTACAAACTTACTGTCTTTTTATTCAGAAGTTTACGAGGCAGTAGATTGTGGCAAAGAATATGATACAATATATCTAGATTTTAGCAAAGTTTTGATAGAGTTCCTCACAAAAGATTAGTTAAAAAGCTGGAAGCTCATGGTATAGGAGGAGCTGTTCTCAGATGGATCAAACAATGGTTAAAAGACAGAAAACAGAGGGTTTGCATAAATGGAGAGAAATCAGAGTGGGGCTCGGTTACTAGCGGGGTACCACAAGGCTCGGTACTGGGTCCCCTATTATTCATCGTATATCTAAATGATCTGGATTCGGATATCAGTAGTAACCTAAGTAAATTCGCAGACGACACTAAAATAGGTAGAACTATAAATGAAAAAGAAGACATTCATGCTTTACAGGAAGATTTAAATAGATTATCTGAATGGTCGGACAAATGGCAAATGGAATTTAATGTTGAAAAATGTAAAGTAGTTAAAATGGGTACTATAAAAGACAATACTAGTTATAAGCTAAATAACCATGAAATCATGAGTTCTCAGTGTGAAAGGGATTTGGGAGTTCTTGTGAGTAGTAGTCTTAAGCCAAGAGAGCAATGCACAGCAGTCAGAAATAAAGCAAACAGAATTTTAGGATTTATCTCAAGAAGCGTTAGCAATAGGACGGAAAAAATTATTTTGCAGCTCTATCTTGCATTAGTTAGGCCCCATTTAGATTATGCTGTGCAATTCTGGTCACCCTATTATAGAATGGAAATTGAATCCTTGGAGAGAGTGCAGCGAAGAATGACCAAGATGATACACAATATCAGAAATCTACCATATGAGGACAGATTAAAAAAACTTAATCTACATTCTCTAGAGAGGCGAAGAGTTAGGGGGGATATGATTGAAGTGTATAAATGGTTTAAAGGGAATAACAAGGGAGATATTAATAAAGTTTTAAAAATTCATGATCAAACCAGAACTCGTAATAATGGATTTAAGCTTGATAAATTTAGGTTCAGAAGGGAAATTGGTAAAAATTGGTTTGGTAATAGAGTAGCTGATGCATGGAACAAGCTTCCTAGTAGGATAGTAAATGCCAATACCTTAGACACCTTCAAATTTAGATTAGATAGACATATGACAGAGGTAGGGTGGGTATGAATAGGTTAGTGCTTATTAGAAAAATCATAAAAAGAAAAATAGAATAAATAAGTAGAGTAGAATAGAATAGGTTAGACATGCTGAAAATACAATTCAAAAATGGAGCTGCCTCGTGTGTGCCAGTAGACATGTTGCAGTGTCCTCTATTCTTATGTTCTTATTCTCTAGAGAGGCGAAGAGTTAGGGGGGATATGATTGAAGTGTATAAATGGTTTAAAGGGATGAACGAGGGAGATATTAATAAAGTTTTAAAAATTAATAATCAAACCAGAATTCGTAATAATGGATTTAAGCTTATAAATTTCGGTCCGGAAGGGAAATTGGTAAAAATTGGTTTGGTAATAGAGTAGCTGATGCATGGAACAGGCTTCCTAGTAGGATAGTAAATGCCAATACCTTAGACACCTTCAAATGTAGATTAGATAGACATATGACAGAGGTAGGGTGGGTATGAATAGGTTAGTGCTTATTAGAAAAATCATAAAATGAAAAATAGAATAAATAAGTAGAGTAGACTAGAATAGGTTAGACATGCTGAAAATATCATTCAAAAATGGAGCTGCCTCGTGTGTGCCAGTAGGCATGTTGCAGTGTCCCCTATTCTTATGTTCTTATTTTCGTGCTTTCCCTCCCAACCATTCCCATCCTATTCTCCCCCTCTCTAGGGATGGCACCCTGCATAGGATTAAGAGAGCACTCGATACCGTCACTAATCCCCCCCTCCATCCTATCTCATTATCTTATTGTATTATTATTATTATTATTATTATTATTATTATTATTATTATTATAATACTCGAACTTATTCATTTCCTTTCCCCCCTTACCTTGATGACATAAAAAACATTATGAAAGAAAGAGACAAACTACAAAATGAAGTAAAACTACAAAGCGATAATATCCCTTTAAGAGAAAAGTTTACAGAGCAAAAGAAACAAGTAAAATCATTATTAAGTAACAGTAAGAAACAGTATTACAAAAATGAATTTCAAAACGCTAAAGGCAATATCTCTGATACATGGAAAATTGCCAAAACCATGCTTTCCAATAACTGTAATAAAAGTAGTAACATATCAATTATACCCGATGAGGTAGATGTAAGTGCTAAAGCAGAAGAGTTCAATAATTTTTTCGCTGAAGTGGGGAAAAAAAACTTTGAAAAAACAAAAAAAAAGAAATAATAAATGAAATCAATAATAGTAATGGTGGTAATAATAATGATGATGGTAGTAGTAATAATAATAGTAATGTTGATAATGGTGTAAATAATAATGATGGTGGTAGTAATGGTAATGATAATAGTGTTGATGGTAGTAATAATAATAATAATGTTAATCTTGAAGAACATAGTGCATTCAATAGAAGTAATGATGTCTTTAACCCTACTACAGTAGATTGTAATACAGTAATCTTAGTAATAAAAAATCTGAAAGACTCTAATGCATATGGATCAGATGGAATTTGTTTTCGTTTTATTAGAGATTCATTATTTGTAATAGCATATTATCTGACGGTAATAATCAATACTTCCATAGTTACCAATATTTACCCAGATTTATGGAAAAATCCCCATGTAATTCCTGGTTTTAAAAATGGAAATCCTGACGACGTCTCTAACTATAGACCAATCTCTTTACTACCAATTTTATCAAAGATACTTGAAAAGATTGTTGCAAATCAGTTAAGTGAGTTTCTTGAAAAAAATAAACTTATTGCAAAAAGTCAACACGGTTTCAGGCCAAAATTATCAACTGAAACTGCCTTATTGAAAATATCAGATGAAATATACAAAAATATAGATAATAAGAAAATATCATTGCTACTACTACTCGATCTTTCTAAAGCTTTTGATAGTGTACACCATACTATTTTATTAGAAAAATGCAAAAAAATGAACATTGACCCAAGCTGGTTCGAGTACTATTTAAAAAACCGCTACCAGTCAGTCAGAATAAAAGATGTAGTTTCAAGTCGCAAGAAGGTATTGTTTGGGGTCCCTCAGGGATCGATCCTAGGACCTATACTTTTTATAATATATGTAAGCGATCTAGTAAAATATTTACCTAACTGTTATGTCATTCAATATGCTGACGATACTCAAATCTTAATTGAAGGAGAAATTAATGATTTAGAAAATATTATTCGTAGAGCAGAAGAAATTTTGTATATGGCTAAACGTTACTTTCTAAAAAAGGGTCTGTTACTTAATGAAACTAAAACCCAATCTATTCTTATCGGATCCAGACAATTATTATCAGAAGTTGATGACAATCTTCATATAAATTTTAACGGTAATATCATTAAGCCAATGAACTCGGTAAAGAACCTAGGTGTCTATTTTGACCGTTACATGAATTTTGAAATGCATATAGATGAAATTTATAAAAAAGTAATGGGTACTCTAATATATCTAAATAGGGTAAAAGACTCATTTGAAACATCAACTCGTATAATAATTGTCCAGTCCTTAGCTATGAGTTTAATTAATTACTGTCTCAAAGTTTGGGGATGTACAAATAAGACTCAATTACAAAGAATACAAAAGTTACAAAACTTTGCAGCACGAGTGGCTGTTGGCAATGTAAGAAAATACGAGCACATCTCTCCTGTTTTAAAAGATCTAGAATGGATAAAGATTAGAGATAAATCTGTTTTTGATATATGTACCTTTGTTTTTAATATACTAAGAAACAATCTTCCTGATTGCTTGTATAATTTTTCTACAGTAAGCTCAGTTACCGGGTTAACTACCCGTCAAGGGGAAGATTTATTAGTACGAAGGTCTAAAACTGATATTGGCTCAAGAGATATAAACATTCGTGGACCTCATTTATATAATCAGCTTCCCAGAGAACTAAAAAATGCTGGTTCAGTGTATACTTTTAAATATAATCTTAAGAAGTTACTCTTAAATGAAGATTTTACTTGTAATTTTTAATGGTACACTCATCTTTATGATTTGTTTGTTTTAGTATGTCTATATCGTACACCACAGATGTCTATCTGGAATATATATGTATCTTATTTGAATACCCAATGTACTTTGGAAATAAAGGTTTATTATTATTATTATTATTATTATTATGATATAAGATTAGATAATATTTAAA
>JAXCGZ010010877.1:0-16057 GCA_037179515.1 Halocaridina rubra | reverse complement strand
ATTGTGTTTGAGCATTTTTTAAGCACATGAGGGGATATGTCATCAGGACCTGTAGCTTTATGAACATCTAAATCCATCAGCGCTTTGCATACCTCTGTGGCTGTAAGGTTGATGTTCTCTAACACCGGCCCTTGAGCTTCTATCACTGCAATCTGAGAGGGTGGGGTATTTTCTACTGTAAATACTGACTGAAACTCCTTGTTCAATTCTTTGCAGATCTCTTCATCCGTCTCAGTGATGCTTCCATCCGCTCTCTTTAGCCTTAAAACCTGTTCTTTTACCTTCAGTTTTCCTCTGATAAAGCTGTGGAAAAGCTTTGGATTTTCTTTAGCCTTCCTGGTGATGTCCTTCTCCTAGTCTCTCTCTGCCTCTCTCCTTTTACTTAGGTAGTCATTTCTTGCTCTTTTGTAGGTTTGCCAGGCATTTATGTTTTTTCTCCTCCTATACCTTTTCCAGCATTTGTCTCTCCACTCCTTAGCTCTTTTACACCCATTATCGAACCATTTCTCTCTGGCATGAATTACACCTACTTTGGTGACAGGTATGCAGCAATCTACTATCTTCCCATATTTCTCACAAAAGATGTCATACATTTCTTGTACAGATTTGTTGTAAAATAAGGTTCTCCAGTCAATAACTGCAAAAAGCTCACATTCATTTTGATGTAATCTACTTTCGGATAGTTCCTCCTCATGTCCTCATTGCCTCTACTCTCAGGAAGAATATCTTCAATGATATACTCCATCAACAACACACAGTGGTCACTCTTTCCAATTGGTGGTTCATACTCAATTTTTTCAATATCCAACACATTATCTGTGAACACTAGATCAAGTAGTGATGGCTCATCCCCACCCCTGGCCCTTGTTGGTTCCATTACATGTTGGTGTAGGAAATTCCCTTGTACACAATCTAGGAATCTTGCCCCGAATGAGTCCTCACCACTGTGTGGGTCAAGATTGATCCAATCTATCTCTTTGTGATTAAAGTCTCCCATAATCAAAATCCTACATTTTTTTCCCGTGCCATGTTAACAATTGAGTTTATGACTTCAATAGTACCTATATGACTTTCCTCATAAACTTCAAGCCTATTTTGGTTCCTTGGTGTGTGATTACGTGTGTGTGTGTGTGTGTGTGTGTGTGTCTGTCATGGTTAGTAGTGTCATGAATATTTAATAATTTTGGTGTGCATGCTGCAATATTTAAATGGTACAGTGCACAAATTGACAAACAACTAACAAGGCTTAGAATTCACAACGGAGCGTTAGGGAAGGCATTCAACCTTTATCCCCTTTAGGACTCCAATGTGATTGTGTCCACCCCCATTCAAATGGAGAGTAATATTGACAACATGGTACAGAGCTTTAGAATTACCAGTAAAATAAGTTTCTTGTTTGATGCATGTAGGCACCAGTTACCAGCCCTCAAGGCTCAACTGTTTAGGCAAACGTGTAACTTCATAAAATTATGATCTTTTATTGAAGTGATGGTTACGGTTTTAAATAATTCATTTGTTTACTTTAGAAGCCAGTCCTAAGTCCAATAGCTATTTTGGAATATTTTTATACTTTCTAAAGGATGGGTGCACATGCTTTCCCTTGTTAGTTGCTTTTTGTCAAGTTTCTTAAGTCTGCATTTATTTTGGGTGAGTTTGTTGTCTTATTTTTATTAGCTGCTTCATTTAAATATGAGATGGTATGGGATGAGGGCGTTGATGGGGAAATCAGTATCAACTAATTTGCTAGGAGGAGTTGTTTGGGTAAATCAAACAAACAAACAAACAAACAACATTTATTTCCATTTTTGTGATTACCTAATTGTGATTACCTAATTGTGTTTACGGGAAAGAGCCCAAAGCTCGTATCATCCCGTCTCCTGATCGGTTCCATTTTATACTCGCTTAGCGAATTCCAATTATCAACTACTCTTACACTGAAAAAGTATTTCCTTCAAACTATGACCTCTAGTTCTAGAGCCTGCCATATCAAAATATCGATCCCTATCCACTCTATCATAACCATGAAGGAATTTAAAGACTGTCACCAAATCCCCCCTCACTCTTCTAGCTTCGAGTGATGGTAAGTCTAATTCCCTCAGCCTCTCATCATAACTGAGATTGCGTATTTCTGGCACCAGTTTCGTGGCATGTCTTTGAACTTTTTCAAGCTTAGCTATGTGCTTTTTCAAGTGCGGATTCCAAAAGGGGGCTGCATATTCGAGTTTTGGCCTCACATAGGTTACATAAATATTTCTGAACATATCCTTGTCCATGTGCCTGAAGGCTACCCTTACATTTGATAAGAAAGCATATGCTGCCCTTACTATGCCATATATATGTATTTCTGGAGACAAATCTTCCAGTATGTTTACTCCTAGATCTCTCTCATTTTCTGTCTCTTGAAGTTGTACTCCAGCCACCGAGTAGTCAAGCTTGGGCCTTCTTGCACTTGTACCCATTCTCATTACCTTACATTTTGAAGTATTGAATTTCATTAGCCACTTTTCTGACCACTCATGCAGATTATTTAGATCCTCCTGAAGTTCTCTACCATTGTTAATATTCTAAAAGTAAAAGTAACTTATAAGTAGACATGTAATTGAACTAATAAGTAAGAGGGTAATACATACAAGTAAATTAAATGTAGTTTTCCTAGAAAATAATAATGCTGTAGTAAAAATGTTAACAATAATGTTAATAATAAAATAGTAGTAATAACACTTTATACAGTATCGTTATTATCGGCATCATCACCATATTTGTTTTCCTTACAATGAAAATAATTATTCTTAACTTAGAGAACAGAGAAGTCGATATGTGTTAAGGGAAATTGCATTAAATAATTAAGTTTAGTTTATGTGTGAGCAGCAACTATTTGTCCAAAAGAAAACTATATACTTTGCCTTTGAAAGCTGTAAAGGAGGACGCATTTTTAAGATGCTCTGGAATATTGTTCCAGAGTGTTGGCCCTTTAATAGTGATTATCTTTGAACCTGCTTCTGTGTTTGTTCTCTGAATAAAGAGTTCACTGCTCTGTCTTGTGTTGGTTCTCCTTATATCCCTGACTGTTTTTAAATCAAATAGCCAGCTAGGATAATGATGGTCCAAAATTTTGTATTCAAAAACTTAAATAGCATAAGCGGCCTTGTTTACTGCCCGCACCCAAGTTTATTGAGAGCTGGTGTGATGTGGTCATATTTTCTAATTCCTCCCAGGGCAACTCGAGCTTCAAAATTAATAAGCTTCTGTATTCTGTTTATCTGAGTCTTAGTGGTAGCTCCCCAAACAGTTGTGCAGTAATTAATGTGACCTAGGGCTAGAGATTCAACAACAGTTATTCGAGTGGTAGTCTCAAAATTGTCTTTTATAAGTGATAAGTACATTCATGTTCCTGTAACCTTTTTGCATACTTTAACTATGTGGGAATCAAACAACATGTAGTTATCAAAAAGAATTCCTAGGTTTTTGATTGTTTGTCTACCATGGCATATGTTTATGTATGTCTATGTAGAGGGGCTGTTGTTAATAATGCTTGGGAGAGATACTGTGGCATGTGAATTATAATGAAAACTATATTTGGAAATATACAAGAGTCTGCTTAAAACCCAATTTTTTGTTTTTTTAAACATAGTTGTAAAGTTTTGTATTTACATAGAATCACATTTGCAATTCGCATTATAATTGTACAAGAATAAAGTAAAATTACTATTTGAAAATAAAAAATAAAATTTTTACCATATCTACAAAAGTATAATAATAATAATAATAATAATAATAATAATAATAATAATAATAATAATAATAATAATAATAATAATAATAATAATAATAATAATAATAATTATTATTATTTTATTATTATGATGTCGGATTTTCTGCAACAATACTTACAAAAGGTCTACAGTATACAGTATGATATAAAAATTAAGGTTAACGGAACGTTCATACACAATACTGACGAGCCATTTAGGGAATATTCTTTGCTATAACACTACAACACTCCCCTGCCATTACAGAAATACACAAAAATTTCATTAACAAAAAACAAAATGCACAAACACAAAATTAATAGTATATATATTCTGGATGTTGATTGAATCGAACCTGGCAAGAAGACCTGGTAATAGCAGAATGAGGTACAGTATTATTCTGTGAATTATCTTCTACAAGAGTGGAGCTTTCATCTAAATTAGAGTTTCTAATACTCTGAGATACATAATTATTAGAACTAGTTCCAGTTTGTTCACTCTCGCCAGAGCCAGACAGTGCTCTCGGCAGCGAGGCTGGTTTCAGCCTGTCTACAGAATCAGTGTTTAAATCTAAAATTTGTCCTAAAATTAAATATTTATCACTACACTTAACAACCTCAAGTGGACCATAGTTTGACACCTCTAACGGGCGACGGACTATCCACTCTAACCCAAACATGTGAACAAATCTCATGATCCATAGGAACATATGGTTTGCTAGAACATGCATGATGGTAACCAGAGGAACATTCAGAAAAGTCTAATACTAGCATTCTCCTCACTACTTTTGATATAATTTCTTTTCGTTGGATTAAACTGGGTTGTTGGGAAGTTATTATGAGTTTTGGACTAAGTAGCATATGTGGGGAGGTTGTTAAGTTTCTGTTTTACTAAGGGATTCAATGTACTGCTCTGTTAAGAGCTCACTAACAGACAGGACATTTATTAAATGTTTTTTTTTTAATTTACGCAATCTACCACTACTCGGTTAAGTGAAAATCAGAATTCAACTTTCTTTGAATTTTTGGAATGCAATAACACATTTAAAAAAAATTAAATTAATTTTTGGAAAGCTGAAACAAATTTAAAATTTAAATTTATGGAATGCTGCCTTGAATCCTGAAGGTGGTGAGCACGATATCGATTTCCGGCTATACAGACGGATGCCAAGACTTTGGCCTCAACTCGACAATCACCTCTGTCACACTAGATACGGACTATACCAGTTCAGGGTCATGCCTTTTGGTATGGTGAATGCCCCTGGCTGCTTCAGCCGACTCATGACGACAGTATTGCAGGACCTCGACAATGTTTCATGCTTTATAGATGACATCCTGGTGCATTCTCAGGATTGGTCATCACACCTCATGACTTTTTTTGCAGAGTTCTCGCTTGTCTGAACCAGCATGGACTTCATTCAAAGCCTCCCAAATGCGAGACTGGTTCACACAGTTGTAGAGTCTCGGCCAATTGGTCAAAGAAGGAGTTATGTCCCCTTTACAGGACAAGGTGCAAGCTATTAAGGATATGGAAAAACCTGCTACTGTCACTCAACTGAGATCATCTCTGGGTAGTGTCAGCTACTACCAACGGTTCATTCCACACTCTAATAATATTACTGCCCATGAGCAGCAAATGACCTCCCCAAAGCGAGGTAAAACCTCCCCTGTCCAATGGACAGAGGAGGCAGAGAGAGCATTTTTCAATCTCTGAGAAGCATTGGCGGGTGAGCCAGTATTACAACTGGTAAACCCCGATTTTCCCTTTATTTTGCAGACCAACGCCTGAGACGAAGACCTGGGAGCCATGCTCTTGCAAGCTCCAGTGCGATATGCAAGCCGCAGGGTTCGCCCTGCAGAGCGGAATTACTCCACTGTGGAGAAGGAAGCTCTGGCCGCAAATTGGGCCATAAAGAAATTTGAAGTCCATCAGTATGGCCGACATTTACACTGAGAACCGACCACTGTCCTCACCTATATTTACAGACTGCAAACAAGCTGAATCCTCTCTTGAATAGGTGGGCACAATACCTGAATCTTTTCAAATTCACTGCCCAACATGTTGATGGAAAGGACAATGACCTTGCTAATCTACTAAGTCGACGGTCGTTACCCTCATATGAGGAAGATGGTCCTGTTAACCTCAGTTTGACTAGTCTGTAAAGATTATGTCTCTGATGTGTTGTTTATTACTTTGTTTATCTTTTATGTCTTTAATACTGTACTTGTTTATTTTAGCTTACATACATATTTCAATTTGTACATGTAAAATGGGTTTTACTTAGTTTTCTTTAGTATAATGTGTTTATACACTCTTGTGGAACGTATCCATGTGTATTAACATTATTCCTAATGGAATATGAAGAAGATGAATATTTCTTTGATTATGGTTTTATATATCCTTTTGTGGGACTCCGAAAGCCAGAACATGGTGGTAACTTTTAGTTTAGTGTTGAATAGCTGAAGCTGTTTTAAATCCAGTCGCCACTGTTAATGACGACTTGGTTAAAATTTTCCTTTTACGTATAGTGTAATTTTCTTTTTATATAATTTTATTGCCTTATTGCATGTGAAGAGATTCTTAAACTTAAATATTGATATTCTCTGATATTTAATTGTGATTTTAATTTTCTTGAAATTTGAATTTGATCACTTTCTTTTTATGTTGTGCATGTCATTTTTTTTTTTTAGTATGATATGCTCCAATGGTGGATCCCATTTTTTTTGGTTCAATAGTGCTTTCCCTTAAAAGGATCTCTCATCCCTCATAATAACACTGAAGTCACCATAACTTCCTCTGTTCTTTTTTCGCCTTCTGTAGTAGAATTTTGTTATTTCAATATTCTCTAGAAGGGGCCTTTGTGAAAGAACGTTTTTCTCCAAGTCACCAGAGGTCTTTATACATGCCTTATTAGTGATTTTATTGTCTTTTAACTATGTTTTCAGCTACTCCAAGGCGAACCCTAGTGTCAAGATCTTCCTTCAGCTGTACGGATAGCTGGTGGGGAAGGTTATAGGAATGCCGATATGGCTCTGGGTCAGTCAATCTGACTTGATGCTCAAGGGTCGTTGTAGTGCCTGGGAGGTCTTTGAAGATGTTCTTGTAGTTCTCTAATAGCTTGTTCAGCTATTCTTGTTGACTCGGTTGCAGTCTGGAGTTAATACTGCAATTACTCACACTTTCCTTTCGGTGTGTGGGAATGGCAGGATCCTTACCATCATCAAAAGTTAAGGTTACGCCTTCAGTTGCAAGGGCGGTGGCTGTGGCTAGAGGGGCTTCTTCCAAAAAACTCCACTCCCATAAGACTGTCTCCACTGCAAGGGAGGAGTACTCCAACATAGGAGGTGAGGGGTGGCTATAATGGAGCACCTGTGTTGCTGCAGCCTCAGAGGTAATGTTGATGCTGAGGTCACCAATAGGAGTTGATGAGAGTGCAAGCGCAGGATACCTGTGTGCCTCTGGGTCCTCACGATACAGCTTCAGCTGGGTAATATGGTATTTCCGGTTAGTGCCGTCAACATTTAGCATGTAATTGTCGGGGGTTATATGGTGTACCACAGTGTATGGTTCTTTCCAGCATAGCATTAGCTTGCGAGTATTTGTTGGAAGAAGTAACAGAGCTCAAAGTCTGAGTGTCAGTCTGCTGGTGACCCTTGATGGCTAATTGTGCAGTTTCCAGGCCTTTTTGAGATGGGACAAAAACCTCAAAATATACTCATGGACGTCCCTATCATCATTCTCGATGGTAGTTGAGTCCCAACATTCTGCCAAGAATTCCACTGGACCTCTGACCTTATGACCATGAATCACCTCGAAAGGCGAGTATCCAGTGGTGTTGTGGGGTGTGTCTCTGAAAGAGAAAAGTGCAGCGGGGATGTACTTGTCCCACTGCATGGGTATATCTATCACTAGCTTGCGCAAACATCGCTTCAATGTCCTGTTATAGCATTCACATGCTCCATTTGGCTGGGAATGATAGACATTCGTATGAATGTGCTTCATTTCTAAGAGGTTACAGAGAGCCTCAAAGTGCCTACTTGTAAACTGACTTCCATTGTCAGAAATGATCTGCTCAGGGAAGCCAACCCTGGAACAGATTTCGAATTATGCCTGAGTGCCTGCTTCGGTCGTGATAGAAGATAGCGGCACTGCATCTGAGTACATTGTTTCCAGGTTGAAGTATACCATGAGGAACTGTTTCCCTGTAGATGACGCTGGGTTCATAGGACCTAATATGACAATAGTGACCTTGAAAAATGGCTCCGTTGAGATCTTACTTATGCCCATGGGAACTTTCAGTAAAGGTGCCGTAGAGGTAGATTGGCAGATGGGGCAGGATCCTACATATCTGTCTACCTCGGCATACATATTTGGCCATGCAAAAGCAATTTGAAGGACGTGCTGAGTTTTTGCATTGCCTCTGTTTCCACTCAGAGGTAAATGGTGTGTCACATATATAGCCTGGAGGCGCAACGAAGCATCACCAACTGTTTAAAGGTGTGGCCATCTTTAGCTACATGCCTACGAAGGACTCCATCTTCAAGAGCGTAAGTGATCTGGCCTCTTCCTCTCACCATAAAGGTTCTTCCCTCGATGGCCTGTTGCATCCAGCGTTTAAGGCTGGGGCACTCCTGCTGCATTTTGGCGAGACAGGATTTCAGTGGCTCTTGAGGTGGATCATCTGGTAAAGGAGGCTTAACCTCTCCATGTTCCACATTGCGGGTACTAACAGCAGGAGAGTCAATGGAGTCAGTCGGAGAATCGTCCAAATTCCTGGAGTCGGAGCCAGTAGTTGCTGCTGAAATGGCTTGTTGTGACTTCGCCCGAGGGATGTTCCACCGAAAAATGTTCTCATGGTAAAGGTCGGCCTGGAAGTTAGGAGCTAGGTTCAGTACACATCCCGGCAAGACAGAGTACATAAGCCCAGTCAATACCACAGTTGGGTTTTTTAGATTGTCCACAGAGGGTCTATTTCTATCATGGAAGAGTAAAAAGCAGCAAACTGTTATTTTGTCCACTTGTGAAGCAGAATACATGTCTTTGAGTGATGCTGTGAAGGAAGCCATTTTTTTTTTATTGAAACTAATGAAATGTATGCTAGGATCTGATTTATTTAATCATGTTGTTATGTATTGTGATAATCAAGGGGCTTTGGCACTTGCTTTTACTTCTATACAGCATCTGAGATGTAAACACATAGACAAAAGTACCATTTTGTGGGTCTGAAGTACAGAAAAATTTTGTGAAACTTAAATACGTTCCATCTGAAGAGAATGTAGTAAACGTGTTTACGAACCTGCTGCTGGTACAAACTTCAATAAGTTTGCTAGTGATATTATGGGAACTTAATTTTGGATCTCATGGTATGGGTACTGTTCTTTAATTAACAGTTTGCATTAGAAGATAAATTATTTTTATTTCTTTTTAAGATGTTATAACATTACTCCATACCATTTTGTCATATTTGCATGCCTAGCCATAAGTTATAAGTTGAGGTGTTAGAGAGTAAAACTTAGTGGCCTACTGTATATATATATATATATATATATATATATATATATATATATATATATATATATATATATATATATATATATATATATATATATATATATCTATATCAAATAAGCACATTACACATGTGAAAACATGAATAATTTTTTTTTTTTACCCCGACCGGGACTCGAACCTAGGACTTATGATTACTAAGTCAAGGCGCTACCACTACACCACAGAAGGTTAAAAGGAATCCAACCTTATAGATTATATCTGCTATACTTAGGAATGAACGCATTCTATCTGAATGCCACTATGTTCATATTACAGATTCCCCAACCTCACTCGTGGCTTCATTTTAGCATTTAATTCAATTCCCAATCTCATTCGGGCATGAAATATCAAATAAGCACATTACATATGTGAAAACATGAATAATTTTTTTACCCCGACCGGGACTCGAACCTAGGACTTATGATTACTAAGTCAAGGCGCTACCACTACGCCACAGAAGGTTAAAAGGAATCCAACCTTATAGCTTATATCTGCTATACTTAGGAATGAGCGCATTCTATCTGAATGCCACTATGTTCATATTACTGATTCCCCAACCTCACTCGTGGCTTCATTTTAGCATTTAATTCAATTTCCAATCTCATTCGGGCATGAAATATCAAATAAGCACATTACATATGTGAAAACATGAATAATTTTTTTACCCCGACCGGGACTCGAACCTAGGACTTATGATTACTAAGTCAAGGCGCTACCACTACACCACAGAAAGTTAAAAGGAATCCAACCTTATAGCTTATATCTGCTATACTTAGGAATGAACGCATTCTATCTGAATGCCACTATGTTCATATTACAGATTCCCCAACCTCACTCGTGGCTTCATGTTTTCACATATGTAATGTGCTTATTTGATATTTCATGCCCGAATGAGATTGGGAATTGAATTAAATGCTAAAATGAAGCCACGAGTGAGGTTGGGGAATCTGTAATATGAACATAGCGGCATTCAGATAGAATGCGTTCATTCCTAAGTATAGCAGATATAAGCTATAAGGTTGGATTCCTTTTAACCTTCTGTGGCGTAGTGGTAGCGCCTTGACTTAGTAATCATAAGTCCTAGGTTCGAGTCCCGGTCGGGGTTAAAAAAAAAATTATTCATGTTTTCACATATGTAATGTGCTTATTTGCTATTTCATGCCCGAATGAGATTGGGAATTGAATTAAATGCTAAAATGGAGCCACGAGTGAGGTTGGGGAATCTGTAATATGAACATAGTGGCATTCAGATAGAATGAGTTCATTCCTAATTATAGCAGATATAAGCTATAAGGTTGGAATCCTTTTAACCTTCTGTGGTGTAGTGGTAGCGCCTTGACTTAGTAATCATAAGTCCTAGGTTCGAGTCCCGGTCGGGGTAAAAAAAAAAAAAAAAAATTATTCATATATATATATATATATATATATATATATATATATATATATATATATATATATATATATATATATATATATATATATATATATATATATATATATATATATATATATATATATTTATATATATATATAACCAAATAATCACATTACATATATGAAAACATGAAACATTTTTTTACCCCGACCGGGACTCGAACCTAGGACTTATGATTACTAAGTCAAGGCGCTACCACTGCATCACAGAAGGTTTAAAAGGAATCCAACCTTATAGCTTATATCTGCTATACTTAGGAATGAACGCAATATATCTTAATGCGACTATGTTCATATTACAGATTCCCGAACCTCACTCATGGCTCCATTTTAGCATTTAATTCAATTCCCAATCTCATTCGGGCCATGAAATGACCAAATAAGCAAATTACATATGTGAAAACATGAATCATTTTTTACCCCGAACGGGACTCGAACCTAGGACTTATGATTACTAAGTCAAGGCGCTACCACTACACCACAGAAGGTTTAAAAGGAATCCAACCTTAGAGCTTATATCTGCTATACTTAGGAATGAACGCATTCTATCTGAATGCCACTATGTTCATATTACAGATTCCCCAACCCCACTCGTGGCTTCATTTTAGCATTTAATTCAATTCCCAATCTCATTCGGGCCATGAAATAACCAAATAAGCACATTACATATGTGAAAACATGAATAATTTTTTACCCCAACCGGGACTTGAACCTAGGACTTATGATTACTAAGTCAAGGTGCTACCACTACACCACAGAGGGTTTAAAAGGAATCCTACCTTATAGCTTATATCTGCTATACTTAGGAATGAACGCATTCTATCTGAATGCCACTATGTTCATATTACAGATTCCCCAACCTCACTCGTGGCTTCATTTTAGCATTTAATTCAATTCCCAATCTCATTCGGGCCATGAAATAACCAAATAAGTACATTACATATGTGAAAACATGAATCATATTTTACCCCGACCGGGACTCGAACCTAGGACTTATGATTACTAAGTCAAGACGCTACCACTACACCACAGAAGGTTTAAAAGGAATCCAACCTTATAGCTTATATCTGCTATACTTAGGAATGAACGCATTCTATCTGAATGCCACTATGTTCATATTACAGATTCCCCAACCTCACTCGTGGCTTCATTTTAGCATTTAATTCAATTCACAATCTCATTCGGGCCATGAAATAACAAAATAAGCACATTACATATGTGAAAACATGAATCATTTTTACCCCGACCGGGACTCGAACCTAGGACTTATGATTACTAAGTCAAGACGCTACCACTACACCACAGAAGGTTTAAAAGGAATCAAACCTTATAGCTTATATCTGCTATACTTAGGAATGAACGCCTTCTATCTGAATGCCGCTATGTTCATATTACAGATTCCCCAACCTCACTCGTGGCTTCATTTTAGCATTTAATTCAATTCCCAATCTCATTCGGGCCATGAAATAACCAAATAAGCGCATTACATATGTGAAAACATGAATCATTTTTACCCCGACCGGGGCTCGAACCTAGGACTTATGATTACTAAGTCAAGGCGCTACCACTACACCACAGAGGGTTTAAAAGGAATCCAACCTTATAGCTTATATCTGCTATACTTAGGAATGAACGCATTCTATATGAATGCCACTATGTTCATATTACAGATTCCCCAACCTCACTCATGGCTTCATTTTAGCATTTAATTCAATTCCCAATCTCATTCGGGCCATGAAATAACCAAATGAGCACATTACATATGTGAAAACATATGTTGGGGAATCTGTAATATGAACATAGTGGCATTCAGATAGAATGCGTTCATTCCTAAGTATAGCAGATATAAGCTATAAGGTTGGATTCCTTTTAAACCTTATGTGGTGTAGTGGTAGCGCCTTGACTTAGTAATCATAAGTCCTAGGTTCGAGTCCCGGTCGGGGTAAAAGATTATTCATGTTTTCACATATGTAATGTTCTTATTTGGTTGTTTCATGGCCCGAATGAGATTGGGAATTGAATTAAATGCTAAAATGAAGCCACGAGTGAGGTTGGGGAATCTGTAATATGAACATAGTGGCATTCAGATAGAATGCGTTCATTCCTAGGTATAGCAGATATGAGCTATAAAGTTGGATTCCTTTTAAACCTTCTGCAGTGTAGTGGTAGCGCCTTGACTTAGTAATCATAAGTCCTAGGTTCGAGTCCTGGTCGGGGTAAAAAATTATTCATGTTTTCACATATGTAATGTTCTTATTTGGTTATTTCATGGCCCGAATGAGATTGGGAATTGAATTAAATGCTAAGATGAAGCCACAAGTGAGGTTGGGGAATCTGTAATATGAATATAGTGGCATTCAGAAGAATGTGTTCATTCTTAAGTATAGCAGATATAAGCTATAAGGTTGGATTCCTTTTAAACCTTCTGTGGTGTAGTGGTAGCGCCTTGACTTAGCAATCATAAGTCCTCGGTTCGAGTCCCGGTTGTGGTAAAAAAATGATTCATATATATATATATATATATATATATATATATATATATATATATATATATATATATATATATATATATATATATATATATATATATATATATATATATATATATATATATATATATATATATATATATATATATATATATATATATATATATATATATATATATATATATATATATATATTATATATATATATATATATATATTATATATATATATATATAATATATATATATATATATATATAATATATATATATATATATATATATATATATATATATATATATATCTATACTATATTATATATATATATATATATATATATATATATATATATATATATATATATATATATATATATATATAGATATATATATATATATATATATATATATATATATATATATATATATATATATATATATATATATATTATATATATAATATATATATATATATATATATATATATATATATATATATATTATATATATATATATATATATATATATATATATATATATATATTATATATATATATATATATATATATATATATATATATATATATATATATATATATATATATATATATATATATATCAGTTATACCTGAAAAGTCCCAAGTCACCGTTTTTTACGCGTTTATATGTTTCTTAACCTAAACGATGGGTTGTTGTTATTGAGTGCCGGCCAGCCCAGACATGTTAATCAAGAGAAGCATCTTTCATTACTTCCCATATATATTCTCCACCATCATGACTAATGCCTCTACATTGATAAAATTTATATCTGCAACCAAATTTGACTATGACATGTGGAAGTGGCAGAACAGAGGTGGTTACAACACAAACGTTTTCTTCTGGCTGCCTTAATAGTTTTCCTAAGTCTGAAGAGTTTGCACTCTTCCTGCTGGTGATGATGACCTGGATGCTGGGGATGGCGCTCTGGAAGATGGTCGCATCTGTAGGCTAGAAGATCCAATTGAGCACTGACACCAGGGTATGCACCATTTAGCATTTGTCCTATAATATGCATGAGCATGGCAAACTCTTAGACATTGATTCTGATGAAAAGAATGCAACCTTTGGGAATATCGGGGTAAAGTTGAATGTCTGTCGCAGTGTACTGGCAAGTTGTTGTACCGCTAATGGCTGCACATCATTAATGGAATTCCCAGAGTGTGACAGAGTTTTTCACTCAAAGTCACCAGAGGCTGTAGTAGATGCCTTATTAGTTAATTTAAAGTTAGTAATTATTAACTGTTTTGTTTCTTACTAAAATAATTCTCACTCCTTGCCCTTTGCAGATTATGATTATTTGCAATTTATATATCAGCCTATAGCTAATCTTAAATATATCTTATTTAATATTCTTGTACATGTAGAAAGCATGATCCTAATATAAGGGTCTCCCTCCTATTTCTGTTATCTGATCTTTCTTTTTCCTCATGAACGAGGCCATAATCGTAGCGAGTCTGTTAAACACGTTTTTTTTTCACAATTTTCTTATGATAAAATGGCTCTTGCTGATAGATATTTTATATTATAAAAATCGCTCTTGCTGATAATTTTGTTATAACTTTGACCCTGCTGATATGTCATTAGCCTGTCTAGATACATTTCAGTAGCTTGTTATTATTTGACTAGTTAAAATTCCGTCTCTTGCAATGCAAAGATCATTTTAGAGATTGTTCGCCAGTAACCTATTTTGCCCATAATAATTCTCGTTTTTTGTATTTGCTTTCGCTTGTTGCACTGAAAATGCTGTCTCTCCCTTGCATCTCAGCCATAATTTCCTGCAGGGAGCACCACTACAGTAGCCCCCGAATATTATATGAACAATTTACATTTCTGGATATACATCCTACAGATGACGTCACCAGGAGGGACACTGAATCGTCCTCATTTGGCGGCAAAACATCCCAGAGGCAAGATTTCGCCTCAGCAGTCAAGGTTACTTCAAACCTTATTTACATGGGGTCTTCTCAGGAATTCATCTGGCACAAACAGGGTTAGAGATAGTGTATGGTAAAACTCGTTGGTCAAGCAAATTGGGAATTCGAGAAATTGGTTAAATTCGTTATTGGTCAAATCCTTTACTGGTCAAATCCTAAGAAAATTTCTAAGATTCCATTCCCATACAATATTAACTTTTGTAGATTACCTAACTGCAATCTCATTTGCCAAACTTAATTCCTTTACCTAGAAATTACTGCTTATATACATTGATAAGAAATTTCTTTCACTGAATGTGCCAAACAAAAATCTCACCCTCAGAAGATTGCTTATAACCACGTAAAAATCTATCCTTTTTTTCTTAGAGATTTCTAATTTCATTTCACCCCTTAATATCATCGTAAATAAATTGTTTTATGTCAAAACTCGTAAATAAATTGATTTACTATATAAACTGCAAGTAATTAATCATTTATCTAAAGAGTTTTATGCTATAAGCCGCAAATAATTAAAAAGTAGTTTTACCCTGTTGGCGTTGCAAATGTTTCTTGTTAACCACAATTTAATGAATACATACTGTATTTATCTTGCTGATTCTTCATATATTGGGGATAAAGTGTTTTGAGTTATAAGTTGTAAATACTTCAAAAGAGGGTTTTGCCCCGTTTGCATTACAAATATTTCTTGATAACCAAAATTGAATGAATACTGTATTTATCTCGCGGATTTGTAGTGGCATAGTGTATTTTCTTTCTTTATTTGGAGTGTTGTAGTGGTATGATATATGTCTTCTTTATTTATATATTAATTTATTTATTAATTGATATATATATTTTCACTTTATTTATTAATAATTTTGTTGT
>JAXCGZ010010876.1:0-16088 GCA_037179515.1 Halocaridina rubra | reverse complement strand
TATATATACCTGCAAGGTTCCTTATGGAGTTTGCAAATGAACTGGCTCCCTTGCCTTGCCGCTTTTTTCGCCTCATTTTCTTAACCAGTATATATCTTTCTTCCTGAAAGTATGATCTAGTTCAGCCTGGTCCTAAGAAAGGTGACCACTGCTATCGCTAAAGTATTTAAAATTTTCCTCAAGTTTTACTTCTTGAAGCATCTTGAATTCAACTCGCTTATATCAGATCACAAGTATGGCTTCCACAAGGCAATATCAACTTGTGACCTCATGTCCTATCTTACTCATTCATGGTCATCCTCTCTGAGGAACTATGAGTTATACTTTGTCGTAGCGTTTTATATCTCTAAGGCTTTGGACAAAACGAGGCACAAGGCTCTGTTGGCCAGACTCCCTGTTTATGGCTCTAACCCTTCTCTCTGTTCTCTGATTTACAGTTTTCTATCTGACTACTTCATATCCGAGGTTGTTACCGGAGCAACATCTAGCTCATTCCCAGTTACCAGTGGTGTTCCACAGGGTTCTATTCTTTTGCCTACTGTGTTCCTTCTCTTCATAAATAATCTTTTTCAGTCCGCATCCGCCTCTCTTCTCAACGCCTTTGCCGATGATTCTACCCTTCATTTTACCTCATCTTTTTATTCTCAACCTTCATATGCTACTCGTAATCAGAATCATATTACTTTTCTTCAGTTCTCAACTTTACGGAGAGTATCATTCTGGGGTGCAAAAAATTTCATTAAATTTAATGGCTTCAAGACTCAGATCCTGGGTATCTCTTTATTTTCTTCTCCTCCTAATAGCCCTATTGTCTTCGAAGCTAGCGAAAATTACCATTTCCTTTCTATTAACATACCAGGCACCCAGAGAGCCTCTGACTTGTCTTGGAGGAGTCTCATAATTCATATTTGTAAATAAAAAAATTTTTGAGTTCTGCTTAGTTTTTGTCATTACTTTTTCTCTTTACTGTTACTAAAAGTGTATAAAGGTCTTATCCATCCCTTCTTAGAACACTTGTCACATATCTGAGGTGCATCTTCTCATACTTATCTCCTTGAAGGAGTTGAATCTAAGGCAGTCAGACTTATCAATGACACTTTTCTTATTTCTAATCTGGACTGTCTTTCGCTTCGCCATAAGGTATGATCCCATTCTCTTTTCTGCCGATACTATTTCCATCACTTCTCAGATGAGTTGGCGAGTTGTATGCCTCCCCTGCTGCCGAGGCTCTGTAACAGTCGCCAAGCAGCCACATCTCAGAGGTGCTGTGTGAAGATTTGTTGCTCGCGGATTGGTTGGTGGAGCGATTGCTTCTTTCCATCTACTTTCAGACTCTGGAAATCTCTTTCTTTTTCTGTCTTCCCTAATTCATATAACGTATCTTTGTTAAATAAGAGGTTCTATCATCATTTCAGGTCCTAATCCTGCCTTATCTGCATGCTCTCCACACTTCGTCTATTCCTTCAGTCTGTCCTTTTCCTATTGTTTATCATTCCCTTATTTCTGCCTTGTCCTTAACCTTCTACATATTTGTCTTAATGATTTCTTCGTGCCTAGGTCTGATGAGGGCAACTTTCTTGCCTCTCCCTGTGTCACACTCATGAAAAAAAATAAAGAATGTATGATATGTATTGGTAATTATACAATACACGTTTAATAAAAGTAAAGCAACATTTAAGCTGAGCTGAAGAAAACCAGAAATCACATTATTGTGCAGATGGCGTAGACATAATGATTGGCAGCCATGTCATATAAATGAAAGAATGTATTACATATAAAATTAAATCGCCAACAAAGACCATTAGGTCAGCCACGGCTAATAACAAAAATAAATAAATACCTTTACATATTAATATTTTAGCTTGAGGCACATAACAGTGTAAAAATCAAGAAATCATAAGAAAATCATTTTGACAAAGATTATTTTATGACTCCTTAGTATTTCTTTAGTGATATGCTAATAATCTGATCAGAAAGTTAAAACTACCAAAAGAAGTTTCTAAGAGATTTGATTTGATTATGAATTGCCATAAACTCTTTTGGTAAGTAAATAAAGTATTCAATACTATCGAAGTATGTGACTTAGCTGCATATGCATAGCATAATCATTTGCTCATATTTCTTTTCTTACTTTTTTTTCCGGTAGGCTAGGGAATTGAGGCCAGGGATCATGAAAGCATCTTTGCCCTCATTTAATTCTTCTTGGGCGAAGAATATTAAACAAGAAAAACTAACAGAATAGAAAAAACAATCAAACGTCGAAAGTAGTTTAAGATGATCTCTTTCTAAAACTATTTTTCTCCCCATGTGAAAAAAATAATTAAAGAAAAACTGTTTGAGCACAGAAAACACTAATATGATTTTGGAATATTTCGAGCTCTTCTCATCAAATTGATGATAATGCAAAACGTTAATACAAAAAAATAGTTACATTCCAAGGGCTTGTGCACATATATCTCTGGAAATACAAGTCTTATTTTTATGCGGCCTATGTTGCCTGATGCAAAGAGTCGAGTTATTAGAATGCACTAAAAACAGACGACCGATATCGTCTTTACACACACAAATATACTAACACACACACATACGTCTTCTTTCTATATTCTGTGAGAGGGAGAACATAAAAATTACGCCATCTCTGTCCCAAACCTCTCCCATCCATGGGTCGGTAGGAGGGGAAGCCATTAGGGGACTTAAACAGAAAATCAAGAATTTAGAGGCAATGGTTATAAGCCTTGATGATAAAATTCGGAATATGGATGGAGAAATGAAAGAGAATGAAACACTCAGAGAGCAAATAAGATCTCTGGAGGAAGCAAATAAAGCACAAGGGCAGGAGAGAAAGGAACTAGAAAAAAGAATAAAGAAGCTGGAAGGGGAAAAGAGTCAACTAGAATCTAGAATTTCTAAACAAGAAGATAAAAACAAACAGCTGAATGACAACCTAAAGGAATTAGATGTTAGTTCACTGCTCTCTTCTGAGAGAGACGAGATTGCTGTTTGGAATGTCCAGATTAAGGAAAACATTGAACAGTTCAGAAAAGAGTTCCAGGAGCTGAATATGGAAAATGATGCCATGAAAACTTCCTTTGCTGATGCACTAAAGGGGAATGTGGCAGTAAAAGAGGCTGTAAAGGTGGTGGCACTGGAAAACATACAAACAGTTGACTATAAAGAGACAGTAATCGAAAAAATGAAAGACGTTGTGATGGAAAGGGCAAACCCACTCATCAGACAGGCACTTGATAAGGAGAAGACAGTGGTAATCTCAGGCATAAGTGAATCCCAGGAGCCAACATGGCAGGGGAGACTTGAGGAAAATAAAGCTAGGGTTGTAGACCTGATAAGAAAGCTTGGAGTAGTTTGTGGTCCTGAGGATATTGTAAACATACACAAACTAGGTAAATATTCGAGGGAAGGAAAGCCGAGAACAACAAAAGTAACCTTTGAGAGAGGGGAAACATGTAGGGAAATATTGTTGAAAAAAAAAAGTCTAAAAGACCTTCAAGAATTCAAAGAAGTGTTCATTAGACGATACAGAACACAGGAAGAGATGGGAAAGATCAAAAACTTGTTGCAAGAGGCAAGAAGGTTAAATGATGAAAGAAATGAAGAACAGAAGAAAAATTTTTGTTACAGAGTTCTTCCAGACAAAGGGGAGATAAAGAAGATAATGACAGAAGATCAGGGGATGGGGCCTCATTAAGATTGTTATACACAAATGCTGATGGATTAGCTGGTAAGGCAGTAGAATTAAAAGATAGGATTCACAACAGTAAGGCAGATATAGTAGCAATTACAGAGACTAAGTTGAGTGAGGACATAAACAGTGTCACAGTTTTTCCTAAGGGCTTCAGAATACAAAGGGTTGAAAGATCTGAGAGGACTGGTGGAGGGATAGCACTGCTCATAAGTGAAAGGATTCAAGTTGAAGAAATAAACTTGGCTATAGAAAGTGAGTTCAAGGAATTTCTTGTTGCTCGCATAAATACTGGGTCAGAGAGCATTATAATAACTGTTGTATACAACCCACCAAGGAACCAAAATAGGCTTGAAGTTTATGAGGAAAGTCATATAGGTACTATTGAAGTCATAAACTCAGTTGTTAACATGGCACGGGAAAAAAATGTAGGATTTTGATTATGGGAGACTTTAATCATAAAGGGATAGATTGGATAAATCTTGACCCACACAGTGGTGAGGACTCATTCGGGGCAAGATTCCTAGATTGCATACAAGGGAATTTCCTACACCAACATGTAATGGAACCAACAAGGGCCAGGGGTGGGGATGAGCCATCACTACTTGATCTAGTGTTCACAGATATTGTGGTGGATATTGAAAATATTGAGTATGAACCACCAATTGGAAAGAGTGACCACTGTGTGTTGTTGATGGAGTATATCATTGAAGATATTCTTCCTGAGAGTAGAGGCACTGAGGACATGAGGAGGAACTATCCGAAAGGAGATTACATCAAAATGAATGAGCTTTTTGCGGTTATTGACTGGAGAACCTTATTTTACAACAAATCTGTACAAGAAATGTATGACATCTTTTGTGAGAAATATGGGAAGATAGTAGATTGCTGCATACCTGTCACCAAAGTAGGTGTAATTCATGCCAGAGAGAAATGGTTCGATAATGGGTGTAAAAGAGCTAAGGAGTGGAGAGACAAATGCTGGAAAAGGCATAGGAGGAGAAAAAACATAAATGCCTGGCAAACCTACAAAAGAGCAAGAAATGACTACCTAAGTAAAAGGAGAGAGGCAGAGAGAGACTATGAGAGGGACATCACCAGGAAGGCTAAAGAAAATCCCAAGCTTTTCCACTGCTTTATCAGAGGAAAACTGAAGGTAAAAGAACAGGTTTTAAGGCTAAAGAGAGCGGATGGAAGCATCACTGAGACGGATGAAGAGATCTGCAAAGAATTGAACAAGGAGTTTCAGTCAGTATTTACAGTAGAAAATACCCCACCCCCTCAGATTGCAGTGATAGAAGCTCAAGGGCCGGTATTAGAGAGCATCAACCTTACAGCCACAGAGGTATGCAAAGCGCTGATGGATTTAGATGTTCATAAAGCTACAGGTCCTGATGACTTATCCCCTCATGTGCTTAAAAAATGCGCAAACACAATATCAGTGGCACTAAGTATCATATTTAAGGAGTCACTGGAGTCGGGGGAGATTCCAAGATGCTGGAAACAAGCAAATGTGATACCTATCTTCAAAAAGGGAAGGAGGGATACGGCTCTGAACTATAGACCAGTTTCCTTGACCAGCATAGTTTGCAAAGTTATGGAGAAACTACTAAGGAAACATATCTCTCTTCACTTGGAATCCTTCAACTTTTTGTCAGTGAGGCAACATGGCTTCAGAGAAGGTAGATCAACAGTAACAAACTTATTAGAATTTTATGATGAGGTAAGCCAAATCTTACAGGAAAGAGAGGGCTGGGCAGATTGCATATTCCTAGACTTCCAGAAAGCGTTTGACACTGTTCCACATGGGAGACTTATTAGGAAGCTGCAATCAATGGCTAGAATAGGTGGAAATGTTTTGGAATGGATAAACACTTACTTAGAAGGAAGGGAACAGAGGGTTAGAGTAAGACACTCAGTGTCTGAATGGAGAAGAGTTAGTAGTGGAGTTCCACAGGGTTCAGTTTTAGGGCCACTTTTGTTCCTTGTATATGTAAATGACCTACCAGAGTCTGTAAATTCATTCATGAATATGTTTGCAGATGATGCAAAGATTGTGAAGAAAGTAAAAAGCGAGAACAATGGTAGAGAACTTCAGGAGGATCTAAATAATCTGCATGAGTGGTCAGAAAAGTGGCTAATGAAATTCAATACTTCAAAATGTAAGGTAATGAGAATGGGTACAAGTGCAAGAAGGCCCAAGCTTGACTACTCGGTGGCTGGAGTACAACTTCAAGAAACAGAAAATGAGAGAGATCTAGGAGTAAACATACTGGCAGATTTGTCTCCAGAAATACATATAAATGGCATAGTAAGGGCAGCATATGCATTCTTGTCAAATGTAAGGGTAGCTTTCAGGCACATGGACAAGGAAATGTTCAGAAATATTTATGTAACCTATGTGAGGCCAAAACTCGAATATGCAGCCCCCTTTTGGAATCCGCACTTGAAAAAGCACATAGCTAAGCTTGAAAAAGTTCATAGACATGCCACAAAACTTGTGCCAGAAATACGCAATCTCAGTTATTATGAGAGGCTGAGGGAATTAGACTTACCATCACTCGAAGCTAGAAGAGTGAGGGGGGATATGGTGATAGTCTTTAAATTCCTTCATGGTTATGATAGAGTGGATAGGGATCGATATTTTGATATGGCTGGCTCTAGAAGTAGAGGTCATAGTTTGAAGCTTCGTAAGAAAACTTCTTTGCAGGATGTAAGGAAATACTTTTTCAGTGTAAGAGTAGTTGATAATTGGAATTGGCTAAGCGAGGAGGTAGTTAATGCTATCTCAATCCATAGTTTTAAGGACAGGTATGATAAGTATCACTAAGTATAAAATGGAACCGATCAGGAGACGGGAAGATACGAGCTTTGGGCTCTTTCCCGTAAACACAATTAGGTAATCACAATTATGTAATCACACACACACACACACACACACACACACACACACACACACACACACACGAATTCGCTAAGCGAAGAGATAGTTAATGCTATCTCAGTCCATAGTTTTAAGGACAGGTATGATAAGTATCACTAAGTATAAAATGGAACCGATCAGGAGACGGGAAGATACGAGCTTTGGGCTCTTTCCCGTAAACACAATTAGGTAATTACAATTAGGTAATTACACACACACACACATACATATATATATATATATATATATATATATATATATATATATATATATATATATATATATATATATATATATATATATATATATATATATATATATATATATATATATATATATATATATATATATATATATATATATATATATATATATATATATATATATATATATATATATATATATATATATATATATATATATATATATATATATATATATATATATATATATATATATATATATATATATATATATATATATATATATATATATATATATATATATATATATATATATATATATATATATATATATATATATATATATATATATATATATATATATATATATATACATATATGTATATATATATATATATATATATATATATATATATATATATATATATATATATATATATATATATATATATATATATATATATATATATATATATATATATATATATATATATATATATATATATATATATATATATATATATATATATATATATATATATATATATATATATATATATATATATATATATATATATACATATATATATATATATATATAGGTAATTACAATTAGGTAATTACACACACACACACACATACATATATATATATATATATATATATATATATATATATATATATATATATATATATATATATATATATATATATATATATATATATATATATATATATATATATATATATGTATATATATATATATATATATATATATATATATATATATATATATATATATATATATATATATATATATATATATATATATATATATATATATATATATATATATATATATATATATATATATATATATATATATATATATATATATATATATATATATATATATATATATATATATATATATATATATATATATATATGCATATATATATATATATATATATATATATATATATATATATATATATATATATATATATATATATATATATATATATATATATATATATATATATATATATATATATATATATATATATATATATATATATATATATATATATATATATATATATATATATATATATATATATATATATATATATATATATATATATATATATATATATATATATATATATATATATATATATATATATATATATATATATATATATATATATATATATATATATATATATATATATATATATATATATATATATATATATATATATATATATATATATATATATATATATATATATATATATATATATATATATATATATATATATATATATATATATATATATATATATATATATATATATATATATATATATATATATATATATATATATATATATATATATATATATATATATATATATATATATATATATATATATATATATGTATATATATATATATATATATATATATATATATATATATATATATATATATATATATATATATATATATATATATATATATATATATATATATATATATATATATATATATATATATATATATATATATATATATATATATATATATATATATATATATATATATATATATATATATATATATATATATATATATATATATATATATATATATATATATATATATATATATATATATATATATATATATATATATATATATATATATATATATATATATATATATATATATATATATATATATATATATATATATATATATATATATATATATATATATATATATATATATATATATATATATATATATATATATATATATATATATATATATATGCAAAGAGCTACATAGCAATGAAGAAAATAGCAGAGAACCAATAGCTCTCGTATATTGCAAATACACGTATGAATATACAAGACTGATGCTAAGCCTTAGCTGTAGGAATAGATACATTAGAGCCTATGTATCGATGCGGTGTCTACTTTGGCAGGGATCTTGCTGTGGCATGCCTTAGAAAGGTTTTCTATACACTGTAAGAGAAATCCTGCCTATTGGGACTGGTTAAAGTTTAGCAAAGAAAAAGTTATTTCCAGAGTGACAGTGTTTTCTGGATTGAAGTCTTTATACATTCCTTTGATATTCGAGCATTACCAAAGTGTTATAAGGATCACTTTCCCTTTTATTGATTTGACAAGCTCATGTGAAATGGCTACACAGGTAAGAAGCTTTAAACCAAAGGTCATCAAATAAACAGATCTGTGATGAATGTCTTTTTCTTTGTTATGAAGTGGACTGTTTTACCTCCTTGGGACTATATTCCGAAAGTAAGGTAAAAAAAATGGGTTAATTTAGAGAAATGAGACCACTTTAACGGCAATTTAATCAGATAAATGATTCCTTTGTTTATATATTTTCAACTTGCAATTCTACATTAAACACTGATTTTGAAGCAAAATGAACGTCGATTCAGGCGCATACTGATCTCCATGTTTTGCATTGACGGTCAACAGCGAATATGTTTTCTCATTCTTCTTTTAAGAACTATTTATCTAATGCCTAGACATTTAACAATTTGTAGCCTATTGTGAGACTTTTTTTTCTTTTTAAGAGTGTGACACCGGGACAGGCAGAAACTGCCCTAATCAATAAAGTCCCGGGCACGAGAAAATACGAAGACGAAGGAAAAGAAAAAGGTTAAGGGCAAGGCAGAGATGAGGTAATGTCACACAATGGAAAACGACAGACAGAAAAAAAAACAGTCAAAGTACAGAGGACCCAGAGATATGGAGGACTTGGCTCTGAGATGACGATAGATCTGCTTTTTGAAGGAGGAGAGGTCATAAGAATTAGGAAAGACACAAGGAGGAAGAGAGTTCCAGAGTCTAGGGGTAGATGGCAAGAAGCAGTCGCTGCACCGACCAATCCGCGAGCTACAAATCTCCACACAGTACCTGTGAGATGAGGCCGCTTGGCGAGTGTTACGCCGCCTTGGCAGTGGAGGTAGGATGCAACTTGCCAACTCATCAAAGCAGCGATGGAAGTAGTAGCGACAGAAAAGCGAAAGGGAAGATACCTTATGGCGATGAGAGAGAGAATCCAGGTTAGAAGTAAGAGAAGGATCATTAAAGAGTCTGACTGCCCTAGATTCAACCCTATCAAGAAGATAAGTAAAGGAAGAAGCACCCCAGATTTGTGAGCAGTATTCTAAGCAGGGGCGGATAAGACCTTTGTAAATTTTAAGCAACTTCAATGAGGAAAAGTAATGACGAAAACGAAACAAAACCCCCAATTTTTTGGATGAAGATTTAGAAATTTGGATTATGTGATTCCTCCAAGACAAGTTAAATGCTATATGGATTCCTAATATGTTGCTAGAGTTAAGAGTGTAAATTTCAGTAGTTTTGAAGACAATAGGGTTATCAGGAGGAGAAGAAGATCAAGATATAGCCAGAAACTGTGTCTTGGAGGCATTGAATTTAAATAAATTTTGAGTGCCCCATTCAGATACTCTCTGCAAATCGGAGTTAGGAATAGAAGAAGGAGTGATACGAGACTGATTACGAGTGACATATGAAGGTTGTGAAGAAAAGGCAGAGGAAAAGTGAAGGGTAGAATCATCAGCAAAGGCATGATGAAGGGAGGAAGATGGGGTTTCTAGAAGATCATTGATGAAGAGAAGGATGAGAGTAGGTGAAAGAACAGAGCCCTGTGGAACACCACTGGTAACAGAGAAAGGGTTAGATGTTGCGCCATCAACAACTACAGATATAGAATGGTCAGTAAGAAAACTGGAAATCAGAGAACAGAAAGAAGAGGTAAAGCCATAGGTAGGGAGTTTGGCCAACAGAGCCTTGTGCCAGACTCTGTCAAAAGCCTTAGAGATATCAAGGGCGACGACAAAGGACTCCCCATAGTTCCTCAGAGAAGATGACCATTCCTGATTGAGATAGGACAAGAGATCACCAGTGGATCTTACCTTGCGGAAGCCGTACTGGTGGTCGGAGATAAGTGAGTTACATTCAAGGCGTTTCAAGAAGTGAGCATTGAGCAAAGTTTCAAAAACTTTAGCAATAGAGGAGGTTAGGGCAATAGGTCGGTAGGTAGAAGGAGTGGAGCGGTCACCCTTCTTAGGAACAGGTTGAACTAGAGCATGATTCCAAGATGAAGGATAGATACTGGTTGACAGAATGAGCAAATAAGACGGCGAAGCACGGGAGCCAGTTCATCTGCAAACTCCTTAAGGAACCTTGCAGGGATACCATCGGGACCAGATGCCTTGTTCGTCTTTAGCAAGCGAGGTACCTTATGAACTTTGCGTGAAGAAAGGATAAGGGAGGGCATAGGGTTAGAGAGGGGAAAAGAATGAGGAACAGGTGCGCTGGAATCTTTTATAGAAGAGTTGGCAGAAAAATGAGAGCCAAAGAGAGTGGCTTTGTCAGTGGGAGAGCAAGCTATAGAACCATCAGAACGAATGAGAGGAGGAGTGCTTGAGTTACAGAATTATTTTTAGAGGTTTTTGGCTAAGGACCAGAAGCATTTGTCAGTGGGAGAGGAGTTAAGGTCATCAACTTTCCTTCTTAAAAAGGAAACCTTAGAACTTTGAATCTGAGCAGTACAGCTGTTCCTAGCTATAATAAAAGCAGAGTGAGTTACATCGGAAGGAGAGGCTAGGTAAGATCGATGAGCCTGATTCCTAGTCTGGTTAACCATGGAGCAGGCACGGTCAAATCAAGGTTTAGGGGGAGAGAAAGTTTTTGTAGAAGAGGGGATGTACGTCTGCATTCCCGCGGTCATGATCTCGGCAGCTTTTAGAGCTACATGATCAGGGTTGCAGGACCGAAAACAATAGTCATCCCATGGGAAGTCAAAGAGAAAGTTATGCAAATTTTCATGTTGGGTAAGCTCGAAGTGCCAAAGGCGGCGCTGAGCAGGAGGGATTGGTGGTGGGGGAGCGAAAATGGAAGAGACTGAGATCATAACGTGGTCAGATTTACCAAGAGGGGAAAGCATAGAATAAGAGTAGTTTGAAGGGTTAGAAGTAAAAAATAGGTCAAGAGTGTTTGCAGCATGTTCGTGACGATCAGGAACGCGAGTAGGATGTTTGATAATTTGTTTGATAATTTGCTTCTCCTCATTTAGCATGTATAGCTTCTCATGGAATGAGGCTGCAAGCCAGAATCTTCTATTCAAGTATTGCAAATAAATATTTTGCTTTGTTAGGGACTGCATGCAATGCTTGCCTCCATGTGGATAAGGTAAAACTATAAGGTAGAAAATGTAAAGTATTTAAATTTTTACAAAGTAGTTCTTTAGAGAAGAATTAGAAAATACTGTGGAATGTAAAATTATAGATGAGACACTCATGCTGATGGGGGGAATTAATAATGCTTCCTCTGTGTTCCCCTACTTGTCGTAAAAGTCGACTAAATGGCCTAGAGTGGGGAATGGGAATCCCCTCTTCTGTATTTTATAGTTCCTACGAATAGCCAAGAGATGTGGGAGTATTCTGGCAAGAGAGCTCCAGCCAGAACCCTATTAATGGGTCTCTGAATGTGTGTGGTTGTGGTGTAAATTAAAATAATATGGAGGTGATAGGGAGTATGTTTGTGGAGAGAAAGGTAGATGTGCTTGCATTGAGTGAAACTAAGATGAAAGGGAATGGTGAGGTGACATTTGGAAGAGTGGTAGGTAGGGTGTCTGGAGTTGAGAGGGGGAGAGGAAGAGAGGGAGTGGCTCTGTTATTAAGTGAAGAAATGAATAAGTATGTGGTGAAATAGAAGGAAGAATCGTCTCAAATAATAATAGCTAAAATGAGACTGGGATGCGAAGCTTAGGAGTTTGTGAGTTCATATGGCCCTGGTAGTGAGAGAAGTGAGGAAGAAAGAGAAGAATTTTGTATGAAATTGAATGAGTGTGTGGAAGACTGAGGAATGAATATAAATGTGGTGTTGATGAGAGATTTGAATGCTAGTGTAGGGAATGAGTCAGTGGATGGTGTAATTGGGAAGTATGGAGTACCTGGTAGGAATGAGAGTGGAGAGAAAATGATAGAAATGTATATTGAAAGAGAGATGTTGATTGCTAATACTGTATTCAAAAAGAAGGATGTGCACAGAGTATACATGGGTCAGAGTGGATAATGGAAGAGTAGCTGACAGAGCATTAATGGATTATGTTGTAGGGAACAGGAGGGTGATTGGAAGAGTATTGGCTGAAAATGTACTGAGAGGAGCTAGTGGTGGAATATCTGATCATTATTTAGTGGAGAGTAGAGTGAGATTGGGAGAAAAGTGGAGAAAAAAGAGAAACGAGAGAAGGAGATAGGTGCTAAAATTGAATTAATTGTATAAGAAAGAGAAAGACTTTGAGTATAAGGCTGGTGTGAGAAATGAGTGGAATGTAGTGAAAGAGAATGTGGAGGAGGTAGTGGAAAAAGAATGGGGCTTTGTCAAGGAGGAAGTTTTGAAGTATGCCGAGGCAGTGTTGGGAAGGAGACTAGCTGGTGAAAGTGAAAGGAAAGGTAGTGAATGGTGGAACGAACAGGTGAGTGAATTTGTGGCTAAAAAAAGTGGGCTTATGAAGTATGGTTGCAGGTAGGTAATGTAGAGACATATGAGAAGTATTATGCAAAGAGGAGGCTAGCGAAGCACGTGGTGAGGGAGGCAAAGAGAGAAGTGAATGTAAGGTGGGGAGATGCTTGTCTGAGAATTTTGAAAGAATTGAAAAGAATGAGGAAAGGTGAATGTGGTAGGGAGGAGAGAGTGAAATGAGCAGATGGGCAATTGCTAGTGGATGAAATAAAAGTGAGGGAGATGGGCTGAATATTTCATGAACTTGCTGAATGAGGAAGATGATAGAGAGGCAGAGATTGTTGTTGTAGGAAACGAATGGAGAATGCCAATGTTAGGAGATAAGAACGATAGAGATATAACAAAAGAGGAGGTACACTTGTCATTGAGAGAAACCAAAGTAGGCAAAGCACCAGGGATATATGGGTGTCATGCTGAATGCTTGTCAAAAGGTGGGGAGGCATCAGTAGAAAGGATGGTTAGGTTGTTGAATGTATATTTCAGGAATGGGAGGGATCCAATTGATTAGAGTAGTGCATGTGAAGTTCCACTTTACAAAGGAAAGAGAGATAACTATGAGTGTGGTAGTTTTAGGGGAATTAGTTTGATGAGTGTAGTTGGTAAGGTATATGGAAGAGTGTTAATCGAGAGAATTAGGAGAGGGACTGAGAGATTGATTGGGAAAGAATAGTGTGGGTTCAGAGAGGAAGAGGATGTGCGGATCAATTGTTTGCGGTAAGACAGGTGTGTTTGCAGTTCTTGGAGAAAGGTAGGGACACTTTTTGTGCTTTTATGGATTTAGAGAAAGCATATGACATGGTAGATAGAGAGGGGTTGTGGAGGGTATTGCGACTGTATGGAATAAGTGGAAGTTTGTTGAATTCGGTAAAGAGTTTTTACATGAATAGTAGAGCGTGCGTGAGTGTTGGGAATGGTATGAGTGATTAGTTTTAGGTGACTTTTGGGGTACGTCAAGCTTGTGTAATGTCGCCATGGTTGTTTAATGTGTATATGGATAGAGTTCTAAGGGAAGTGAATGAAAGAATATTAGACAGAGGCTTGGAACTAGTAGGTGAGAATGGAAGTTTGTGGAAATTGAATCAGTTGCTATTTGTGGATGATACTGTACTGGTGGCTAATACTTAAAATTACTTAAATCATAAGGTTACTGAGTTCATTAGTGTGCGAAAGAAGGAACTTGCACGTGAATATTGGTAAAAGTAAAGTTATGAGATGCAAAAGGAGTGTCAATGTTGGCAGATTGAATGTAGGAGTGAATGGGGAGTTGCTTGAAGAAGTTGAGATTTTTAAGTATCTTGGGTCGCATGTATCAAGGAGCTGACGAGTGGATGTAAGGGTAAATCACAGGGTGAAGGAAGCAAATAAATATCTAGATGGGTTGAAAAGTGTAATGAGAAATAGATATTTGGGTATGAATGCAAATAGAAGGCTATATGAAGGTGAGACTGTGCCGACAGCATTGTATAGAGCAGAGACTTGGAATGCAAGAGAGGATGAAAGGACCAAGTTGAAATAGTGAAGATGAGGTGTTTGAGAGGTATGATTGGTGAGTCTAGAATAGATAGAGTAAGAAATGAGGATGTCAGGCAGAGAACGGGGGTTGGAATGAAGCTGTCGGATAGGTTACATTAGAGAGTGTTAAGTGGGATTGGACACATGGGAATGATGAGTGATGAATGAATACGGAAGTGAGTATGGAGTGCAGAAGTGCTTGGAGTTAGGTCAAGAGGGAGACCTAGAATGAGATGAATGGATGGCGTGGAAAGAGCACTGAATACACGTGAATGTCAGTGGAGCAAGGAAGAGTGCTTGCAAGAGATAGGAATGAGTGGAGGAAGAGTGTGCATTTTTGATGGGGCCTAAAGGGATTTCTCGCACCTGCTAATTCAGTGAACTGTGATAGACGGTTTTGAAGGGAGTTGCCATGTGATGAAGATGTGGGGGTAAACCAGCTGCGACTGTCTGGTCTCATTGTAGAATATCCTTGCCGCATACCTTGTGGGTGACCAAAGCAGGGTGGAAGTGGTGGAGATATAGCAACTCATAATCCCCAAGGAACTGAAAGGAGTGCTTGAGGTATGTGTGGATCGTGGTAAATGTGCGTTTCTTGGCTCGGCAACCCCCCTTACAAGGTTGAATGAGGCATGTATATATATATATATATATATATATATATATATATATATATATATATATATATATATATATATATATATATATATATATATATATATATATATATATATATATATATATATATATATATATATATATATATATATATATATATATATATATATATATATATATATACATATAATATATATATATATATATATATATATATATATATATATATATATATATATATATATATATATATATATATATATATATATATATATATATATATATATATATATAGATATATATATATATATATATATATATATATATATATATATATATATATATATATATATATATATATATATATATATATATATATATATATATATATATATATAATATATATATATATATATATATATATATATATATATATATATATATATATATATAAATATATATATATATATATATATATATATATATATATATATATATATATATATATATATATATATATATATATATATATA
>JAXCGZ010010875.1:15000-16128 GCA_037179515.1 Halocaridina rubra | reverse complement strand
AAGATGTTTTGGATGCTTTGCCACTTTCTTCAGAGAGAGAGAGAGAGAGAGAGAGAGAGAGAGAGAGAGAGAGAGAGAGAGAGAGAGAGAGAGAGAGAGAGAGAGAGAGAGAGAGAGAGAGAGAGAGAGAGAGAGAGAGAGAGTCAAAGTCAAAGTCAAAGTCAAAAACTTTATTCCATCAAAAATGGCTATTACATGATAATTAATCTAATTACAAATTACAAATGTAAAATGTCAAAATAAAACAAATGAAATTTGCAAAGCACAAAATCAAAATATTTACACATTAAAATAAGCATACGTACACTTCGTCTACCCAACGGGAGGATAGTAATGAGACTAAAATCACTTATTAAGTAGGTGATTTAAAAGATGAGATTTAAATGAGGGTAATGTTTGGCAGCTTCTTAAGTTTGCGGGTAAAGAGTTCCAAAGTCTCGGCCCATTACATTTAAGGCTCTTGCCCCAATATCAGTGGAAGTTCTGGGCACGTAAAAAGAATTCTGATATCTGGTGTTGACGTTATTGATACGCACTTGATTAACTGTTGGCAATGAGAAGAGCCATTCCGGTAATATTCCATGATTTATTTTAAAAACTAAAAGACAGATATTATATATGAACTTCATGTCCATCCTTAGCCAACCCAATCTCTCAAAGAGGGGAGTCACGTGATCATATTTATGCACCCCCCCCCCCTATGGCAACTCTTGCAGCAAAATTCTGGAGCCTTTTCACTCGTAACATCTGGGTCTTAGTCGTGGAACCCCAAACACTCAGAGAGTAGTTGAGAATACTTAGAATCAACGTTTGTACTACAATTACCCTACAATCAGGCTCGAATCTTTCATAGACTCTGTTCAAGTAAATAAGGGTCCCGTTCACTTTTTTATGTAGTTCCTCGATATGAAAATTAAATGTCATGGTACTGTCCATAATAACTCCTAGATTTTTAACCTTATTAGATGGGAAGAGTGAAACATTGTTGAAATTTATACTGATGTTCTCAGGAATGCGGGACAGGTATTGATTTGATCCAAAAATAACGAATTTAGTTTTATTTTCGTTCAGTAAAAGACCATTACTGTTAAAATAACTTTTGGCATAGTTTAATATATCTTCAGCCCT
>JAXCGZ010010875.1:0-10000 GCA_037179515.1 Halocaridina rubra | reverse complement strand
GTTAAAAGGAACCCAACCTTATAGCTTATATCTGCTATACGTAGGAATGGACGCATTCTAACTGAATGCCACTATGTTCATATTACAGATTCCCCAACCTCACTCGTGGCTTCATTTTAGCATTTAATTCAAATCCCAATCTCATTCGGGCCATGAAATAACCAATAAGCACATTATATATGTGAAAACATGAATCATTTTTTACCCCGACCGGGACTCGAACCTAGGACTTATGATTACTAAGTCAAGGCGCTACCACTACACCACAGAAGGTTAAAAGGAACCCAACCTTATAGCTTATATCTGCTATACTTAGGAATGAACGCATTCTAACTGAATGCCACTATGTTCATATTACAGATTCCCCAACCTCACTCGTGGCTTCATTTTAGCATTTAATTCAAATCCCAATCTCATTCGGGCCATGAAATTATCAATTAAGCACATTACATATGTGAAAACATGAATCATTTTTTTTACCCCGACCGGGACTCGAATTTAGGACTTTTGATTACTAAGTCAAGGCGCTACCACTACACCACAGAAGGTTAAAAGGAACCCAACCTTATAGCTTATATCTGCTATACTTAGGAATGAACGCATTCTAACTGAATGCCACTATGTTCATATTACAGATTCCCAAACCTCACTCGTGGCTTCATTTTAGCATTTAATTCAAATCCCAATCTCATTCGGGCCATGAAATTATCAATTAAGCACATTACATATGTGAAAACATGAATCATTTTTTTTACCCCGACTGAGACTCGAACCTAGGACTTTTGATTACTAAGTCAAGGCGCTACCACTACACCACAGAAGGTTAAAAGGAACCCAACCTTATAGCTTATATCTGCTATACTTAGGAATGAACACATTCTAACTGAATGCCACTATGTTCATATTACAGATTCCCCAACCTCACTCGTGGCTTCATTTTAGCATTTAATTCAAATCCCAATCTCATTCGGGCCATGAAATTATCAATTAAGCACATTACATATGTGAAAACATGAATCATTTTTTTTTACCCCAACCGGGACTCGAACCTAGGACTTTTGATTACTAAGTCAAGGCGCTACCACTACACCACAGAAGGTTAAAAGGAACCCAACCTTATAGCTTATATCTGCTATACTTAGGAATGAACACATTCTAACTGAATGCCACTATGTTCATATTACAGATTCCCCAACCTCACTCGTGGCTTCATTTTAGCATTTAATTCAAATCCCAATCTCATTCGGGCCATGAAATTTATCAATTAAGCACATTACATATGTGAAAACATGAATTATTTTTTTTACCCCGACCGGGACTCGAACCTAGGACTTTTGATTACTAAGTCAAGGCGCTACCACTACACCACAGAAGGTTAAAAGGAACCCAACCTTATAGCTTATATCTGCTATACTTAGGAATGAACGCATTCTAACTGAATGCCACTATGTTCATATTACAGATTCCCCAACCTCACTCGTGGCTTCATTTTAGCATTTAATTCAAATCCCAATCTCATTCGGGCCATGGAATTATCAATTAAGCACATTACATATGTGAAAACATGAATCATTTTTTTTTACCCCGACCGGGACTCGAACCTAGGACTTTTGATTACTAAGTCAAGGCGCTACCACTACACCACAGAAGGTTAAAAGGAACCCAACCTTATAGCTTATATCTGCTATACTTAGGAATGAACGCATTCTAACTGAATGCCACTATGTTCATATTACAGATTCCCCAACCTCACTCGTGGCTTCATTTTAGCATTTAATTCAAATCCCAATCTCATTCGGGCCATGAAATTATCAATTAAGCACATTACATATGTGAAAACATGAATCATTTTTTTTACCCCGACCGGGACTCGAACCTAGGACTTTTGATTACTAAGTCAAGGCGCTACCACTACACCACAGAAGGTTAAAAGGAACCCAACCTTATAGCTTATATCTGCTATACTTAGGAATGAACGCATTCTAACTGAATGCCACTATGTTCATATTACAGATTCCCCAACCTCACTCGTGGCTTCATTTTAGCATTTAATTCAAATCCCAATCTCATTCGGGCCATGAAATTATCAATTAAGCACATTACATATGTGAAAACATGAATCATTTTTTTTACCCCGACCGGGACTCGAACCTAGGACTTTTGATTACTAAGTCAAGGCGCTACCACTACACCACAGAAGGTTAAAAGGAACCCAACCTTATAGCTTATATCTGCTATACTTAGGAATGAACGCATTCTAACTGAATGCCACTATGTTCATATTACAGATTCCCCAACCTCACTCGTGGCTTCATTTTAGCATTTAATTCAAATCCCAATCTCATTCGGGCCATGAAATTATCAATTAAGCACATTACATATGTGAAAACATGAATCATTTTTTTTACCCCGACCGGGACTCGAACCTAGGACTTTTGATTACTAAGTCAAGGCGCTACCACTACACCACAGAAGGTTAAAAGGAACCCAACCTTATAGCTTATATCTGCTATACTTAGGAATGAACGCATTCTAACTGAATGCCACTATGTTCATATTACAGATTCCCCAACCTCACTCGTGGCTTCATTTTAGCATTTAATTCAAATCCCAATCTCATTCGGGCCATGAAATTATCAATTAAGCACATTACATATGTGAAAACATGAATCATTTTTTTTACCCCGACCGGGACTCGAACCTAGGACTTTTGATTACTAAGTCAAGGCGCTACCACTACACCACAGAAGGTTAAAAGGAACCCAACCTTATAGCTTATATCTGCTATACTTAGGAATGAACGCATTCTAACTGAATGCCACTATGTTCATATTACAGATTCCCAAACCTCACTCGTGGCTTCATTTTAGCATTTAATTCAAATCCCAATCTCATTCGGGCCATGAAATTATCAATTAAGCACATTACATATGTGAAAACATGAATCATTTTTTTTACCCCGACCGGGACTCGAACCTAGGACTTTTGATTACTAAGTCAAGGCGCTACCACTACACCACAGAAGGTTAAAAGGAACCCAACCTTATAGCTTATATCTGCTATACTTAGGAATGAACGCATTCTAACTGAATGCCACTATGTTCATATTACAGATTCCCCAACCTCACTCGTGGCTTCATTTTAGCATTTAATTCAAATCCCAATCTCATTCGGGCCATGAAATTATCAATTAAGCACATTACATATGTGAAAAAATGAATCATTTTTTTTACCCCGACTGGGACTCGAACCTAGGACTTTTTATTACTAAGTCAAGGCGCTACCACTACACCACAGAAGGTTAAAAGGAACCCAACCTTATAGCTTATATCTGCTATACTTAGGAATGAACGCATTCTAACTGAATGCCACTATGTTCATATTACAGATTCCCCAACCTCAGTCGTGGCTTCATTTTAGCATTTAATTCAAATCCCAATCTCATTCGGGCCATGAAATTATCAATTAAGCACATTACATATGTGAAAACATGAATCATTTTTTTTTACCACGACCGGGACTCGAACCTAGGACTTTTGATTACTAAGTCAAGGCGCTACCACTACACCACAGAAGGTTAAAAGGAACCCAACCTTATAGCTTATATCTGCTATACTTAGGAATGAACGCATTCTAACTGAATGCCACTATGTTCATATTACAGATTCCCCAACCTCACTCGTGGCTTCATTTTAGCATTTAATTCAAATCCCAATCTCATTCGGGCCATGGAATTATCAATTAAGCACATTACATATGTGAAAACATGAATCATTTTTTTTACCCCGACCGGGACTCGAACCTAGGACTTTTGATTACTAAGTCAAGGCGCTACCACTACACCACAGAAGATTAAAAGGAACCCAACCTTATAGCTTATATCTGCTATACTTAGGAATGAACGCATTCTAACTGAATGCCACTATGTTCATATTACAGATTCCCCAACCTCACTCGTGGCTTCATTTTAGCATTTAATTCAAATCCCAATCTCATTCGGGCCATGAAATTATCAAATAAGCACATTACATATGTGAAAACATGAATCATTTTTTTTACCCCGACCGGGACTCGAACCTAGGACTTTTGATTACTAAGTCAAGGCGCTACCACTACACCACAGAAGGTTAAAAGGAACCCAACCTTATAGCTTATATCTGCTATACTTAGGAATGAACGCATTCTAACTGCATGCCACTATGTTCATATTACAGATTCCCCAACCTCACTCGTGGCTTCATTTTAGCATTTAATTCAAATCCCAATCTCATTCGGGCCATGAAATTATCAATTAAACACATTACATATGTGAAAACATGAATCATTTTTTTTACCCCGACCGGGACTCGAACCTAGGACTTTTGATTACTAAGTCAAGGCGCTACCACTACACCACAGAAGGTTAAAAGGAACCCAACCTTATAGCTTATATCTGCTATACTTAGGAATGAACGCATTCTAACTGAATGCCACTATGTTCATATTACAGATTCCCCAACCTCACTCGTGGCTTCATTTTAGCATTTAATTCAAATCCCAATCTCATTCGGGCCATGAAATTATCAATTAAGCACATTACATATGTGAAAACATGAATCATTTTTTTTACCCCGACCGGGACTCGAAACTAGGACTTTTGATTACTAAGTCAAGGCGCTACCACTACACCACAGAAGGTTAAAAGGAACCCAACCTTATAGCTTATATCTGCTATACTTAGGAATGAACGCATTCTAACTGAATGCCACTATGTTCATATTACAGATTCCCCAACCTCACTCGTGGCTTCATTTTTGCATTTACTTCAAATCCCAATCTCATTCGGGCCATGAAATTATCAATTAAGCACATTACATATGTGAAAACATGAATCATTTTTTTTACCCCGACCGGGACTCGAACCTAGGACTTTTGATTACTAAGTCAAGGCGCTACCACTACACCACAGAAGGTTAAAAGGAACCCAACCTTATAGCTTATATCTGCTATACTTAGGAATGAACGCATTCTAATTGAATGCCACTATGTTCATATTACAGATTCCCCAACCTCACTCGTGGCTTCATTTTAGCATTTAATTCAAATCCCAATCTCATTCGGGCCATGAAATTATCAATTAAGCACATTACATATGTGAAAACATGAATCATTTTTTTTACCCCGACCGGGACTCGAACCTAGGACTTTTGATTACTAAGTCAAGGCGCTACCACTACACCACAGAAGGTTAAAAGGAACCCAACCTTATAGCTTATATCTGCTATACTTAGGAATGAACGCATTCTAACTGAATGCCACTATGTTCATATTACAGATTCGCCAACCTCACTCGTGGCTTCATTTTAGCATTTAATTCAAATCCCAATCTCATTCGGGCCATGAAATTATCAATTAAGCACATTACATATGTGAAAACATGAATCATTTTTTTTACCCCGACCGAGACTCGAACCTAGGACTTTTGATTACTAAGTCAAGGCGCTACCACTACACCACAGAAGGTTAAAAGGAACCCAACCTTATAGCTTATATCTGCTATACTTAGGAATGAACGCATTCTAACTGAATGCCACTATGTTCATATTACAGATTCCCCAACCTCACTCGTGGCTTCATTTTAGTATTTAATTCAAATCCCAATCTCATTCGGGCCATGAAATTATCAATTAAGCACATTACATATGTGAAAACATGAATCATTTTTTTTACCCCGACCGGGACTCGATCCTAGGATTTTTGATTAATAAGTCAAGGCACTACCACTACACCACAGAAGGTTAAAAATAACCCAACCTTATAGCTTATATCTGCTATACTTAGGAATGAACGCATTCTAACTGAATGCCACTATGTTCATATTACAGATTCCCCAACCTCACTCGTGGCTTCATTTTAGTATTTAATTCAAATCCCAATCTCATTCGGGCCATGAAATTATCAATTAAGCACATTACATATGTGAAAACATGAATCATTTTTTTTACCCCGACCGGGACTCGAACCTAGGACTTTTGATTACTAAGTCATGGCGCTACCACTACACCACAGAAGGTTAAAAGGAACCCAACCTTATAGGTTTTCACATATGTAATGTGCTTAATTGATAATTTCATGGCCCGAATGAGATTGGGATTTGAATTAAATGCTAAAATGAAGCCACGAGTGAGGTTGGGGAATCTGTAATATGAATAATAGTGGCATTCAGTTAGAATGCGTTCATTCCTAAGTATAGCAGATATAAGCTATAAGGTTGGGTTCCTTTTAACCTTCTGTGGTGTAGTGGTAGCGCCTTGACTTAGTAATCAAAAGTCCTAGGTTCGAGTCCCGGTCGGGGTAAACAAAAATGATTCATGTTTTCACATATGTAATGTGCTTAATTGATAATTTCCTGGCCCGAATGAGATTGTGATTTGAATTAAATGCTAAAATGAAGCCACGAGTGAGGCTGGGGAATCTGTAATATGAACATAGTGGCATTCATTTAGAATGCGTTCATTCCTAAGTATAGCAGATATAAGCTATAAGGTTGGGTTCCTTTTAACCTTCTGTGGTGTAGTGGTAGCGCCTTGACTTAGTAATCAAAAGTCCTAATTTCGAGTCCCGGTCGGGGTAAAAAAAAAAGATTCATGTTTTCACATATGTAATGTGCTTAATTGATAATTTCATGGCCCGAGTGAGATTGGGATTTGAATTAAATGCTAAAATGAAGCCACGAGTGAGGTTGGGGAATCTGTAATATGAACATAGTGGCATTCAGTTAGAATGCGTTCATTCCTAAGTATAGCAGATATAAGCTATAAGGTTGGGTTCCTTTTAACCTTCTGTGGTGTAGTGGTAGCGCCTTGACTTAGTAATCAAAAGTCCTAGGTTCGAGTCCCGGTCGGGGTTAAAAAAATTATTCATGTTTTCACATATGTAATGTGCTTAATTGATATATATATATATATATATATATATATATATATATATATATATATATATATATATATATATATATATATATATATATATATATATATATATATATATATATATATATATATATATATATATATATATATTTATATATATATATATATATATATATATATATATATATATATATATATATATATATATATATATATATATATATATATATATATATATATATATATATATATATATATTTATATATATATATATATATATATATATATATATATATATATATATATATATATATATATATATATATATATATGTATTATAATATTAATAATAAAAATAATAATAATAATAATAATAAAAATAATAATAATAATAATAATAATAATAATAATAATAGTAATAATAATAATAATAATAATAATAATAATAATAATAATAATAATAATAATAATAATAATAATAAATGTGTGCCTGTGTGTGATTACCTAATTGTGTTTACGGGGAAGAGCCCAAAGCTCGTATCTTCCCGTCTCCTGATCGGTTCCATTTTAGACTTAGTGATACTTATCATACCTGTCCTTAAAACTATGGATTGAGATAGCATTAACTACCTCCTCGCTTAGCCAATTCCAATTATCAACTACTCTTACACTGAAAAAGTATTTCCTTACATCCTGCGAAGAAGTTTTCTTACGAAGCTTCAAACTATGACCTCTAGTTCTAGAGCCAGCCATATCAAAATATCGATCCCTATCCACTCTATCATAACCATGAAGGAATTTAAAGACTGTCACCATATCCCCCCTCACTCTTCTAGCTTCGAGTGATGGTAAGTCTAATTCCCTCAGCCTCTCATCATAACTGAGATTGCGTATTTCTGGCACCAGTTTCGTGGCATGTCTTTGAACTTTTTCAAGCTTAGCTATGTGCTTTTTCAAGTGCCGATTCCAAAAGGGGGCTGCATATTCGAGTTTTGGCCTCACATAGGTTACATAAATATTTCTGAACATTTCCTTGTCCATGTGCCTGAAGGCTACCCTTACATTTGATAAGAATGCATATGCTGCCCTTACTATGCCATTTATATGTATTTCTGGAGACAAATCTGCCAGTATGTTTACTCCTAGACCTCTCTCATTTTCTGTCTCTTGAAGTTGTACTCCAGCCACCGAGTAGTCAAGCTTGGGCCTTCTTGCACTTGTACCCATTCTCATTACCTTACATTTTGAAGTATTGAATTTCATTAGCCACTTTTCTGACCACTCATGCAGACTATTTAGATCTTCCTGAAGTTCTCTACCATTGTTCTCGTTTCCTACTTCACAATCTTTGCATCATCTGCAAACATATTCATAAATGATTTTACAGATTCTTGTAGGTCATTTACATATACAACGAACAAAATTGGCCCTAAAACTGAACCTTATGGAACTCCACTACTAACTCTTCTTCATTCAGACACTGAGTGTCTTACTCAAATCCTCTGTTCCCTTCCTTCTAAGTAAGTTTTTATCCATTCTAAGACATTTCCACCTTTCTAGCCATTGATTGCAGCTTTCTAATAAGTCTCCCATGTGGAACAGTGTCAAACACTTTCTGGAAATCTAGGAATATGCAATCTGCTCAGCCCTCTCATTGCTGTAAGATTCTGCTTACCTCATCATAAAATTCAAATAAGTTTGTTACTGTTGATCTACCTTCTCTGAAGCCATGTTGCCTCACTGACATAAAGTTGAAGGATTCCAAGTGAAGAGAGATATGTTTCATTAGTAGTTTCTCTATAACTTTGCAAACTATGTTGGTCAAGGAAAGTGGTCTATAGTTCAGAGCCGTATCCCTCCTTCCCTTTTTGAAGATAGGTATCACATTTGCTTGTTTTCAGCATCTTGGAATCTCCCCGGACTCCATTGACTTTTTAAATATGATACCCAGTGCCACTGATATTGAGCTTGCGCATTTTTAAGTACATGAGGGGATATGTCATCAGGACCTGTAGCTTTATGAACATCTAAATCCATCAGCGCCTTGCATACTTCGGTGGCTGTAAGGTTGATGTTCTCTAATACCGGATTTGAGCTTCTATCTCTGTAATCTGAGGGGGTGGGGTATTTTCTACTTAAATACTGACTGAAACTCCTTGTTCAATTCTTTGACGATCTCTTCATCCGTCTTAGTGATGCTTCCATCCGCTCTCTTTAGCCTTAAAGCCTGTTCATTTACCTTCAGTTTTCCTCTGATAAAGCTGTGGAAAAGCTTGGGATTTTCTTTAGCCTTCCTTGTGATGTCCCTCTTATAGTCTCTCTCTTCCTCTCTTCTTTTACTTAGGTAGTCATTTCTTGCTTTTTTGTAGGTTTGCCAGGCATTTATGTATTTTTCTCCTCCCATACCTTTTCCAGCATTTGTCTCTCCACTCCTTAGCTCTTTTACACTCATTATTGAACCATTTCTCTCTGGCATAAATTACACCTACTTTGTTGACAGGTATGCAGCAATCTACTATCTTCCCATATTTCTCACAAAAGATGTCATACATTTCTTGTACAGATTTGTTGTAAAATAAGGTCCTCCAGTCAATAACAGCAAAAAGCTCATTCATTTTGATGTAATCTTCTTTCAGATAGTTCCTCCTCATGTCCTCAGTGCCTCTACTCTCAGGCAGAATATCTTCAATGATATACTCCATCAACAACACACAGTGGTCACTCTTTCTAATTGGTGGTTCATACTCAATTTTTTCAATATCAAACACATTATCTGTGAATACTAGATCAAGTAGTGATGGCTCATCCCCACCCTCGGCCCTCGTTGGTTCCATTACATGTTGGTGTAGGAAATTCCCTTGTACGCAATCTAGGAATCTTGCCCCAAATGAGTCCTCACCACTGTGTGGATCAAGATTTATCCAATCTATCTCTTTATGATTAAAATATCCCAGAATCAAAATCCTACATTTTCTCTCCCGTCCACAGCAACAACTGAGTTTATGACTTCAATAGTACCTATATGACTTTCCTCATAAACTTCTATACTATTCTGGTTCCTTGGTGGGTTATATACAACAGTTATTATA
>JAXCGZ010010874.1:2500-16157 GCA_037179515.1 Halocaridina rubra | reverse complement strand
GCACACATTTTATATCTACGTGGTAATCTCTCATATCCTTTGCAATTGACTAAAAATTAATAATGAGGTAAACATCTTTTGTCTCTTGAAAATTTCCCTCCCATTACCCATCCCTAAGAAAATCCCCCCTTTTTTTCCTTAGAAAGCGCCTTCTTGCACTTTCCTGCTCCCCCCCCTTTCTCCTTTCCTTACTCTCCCCCCAAATAAATCCCTCCCCATTTCTTTCCAACATGAAAAGCCCATCTCCTTTCCAATAAAAAAAAAGACTGTCTTCTATCCAAAGAGAAAGCTCATCTTTCTAATAAGAAAAGTACATTTTCCCTCCTTAAAAGAGAACAGGCTTTTTTCTATTACCCTTTTCCTAAAAGAAAGCCCCTCCCATTTCTATTTCTTTGAAAAAAGACCCTTCTCTCTCCTCAAAAAGAATTTCTCTCCCCCAAACTACAGTCATACCAATATAAACAGCAAAGAGCTTATGAAACAATCCCCTATCCGCGAGACTACAGAAAGAGACACAATACAAACCTCTCTTATCGCCGTCCACGCACAAGAGACTTCTCCTGGAGAGATGGTTCTTACAACCCTAGACACTCTCCTAGGCATACAAACTTTGGGAAGGCCCGATCATACCATGGCACGTACTCAAATCAGCGTTACCCATCCAACGGCAGGTACAGACACCAGGATCCATGGGCTAATCCCAGAACACACTACAATGATGAATTCCCAGCAGAATCACACAGTCTAAAAAAGTCATGGACTAATCCAAGAACAAACTGCAACTATGACTATGGATACCACCCTAATGAAACATGGTAAGAATGTAACATTAGTACATGTGAACGCTCAGTCCATGCTCGCTCATTTTGAGAAAATAATAATGCTAACATAAGACTACAACAAAGACATCCTCTGTGTAAGTGATACTTGGCTTCCTCCTACAACTGAAAATAAATATGTGAATATCCCAGAGCTTAAAATATTTTGCAGTGACCAAGGCCGAGGGGTGGGGTCTGTATTGTTAGAAATTATCTTAGTGCATCAGAAATAACCACAGGTTTAGAAAAAAACTGAAGAGCTCGAAGATTTATGGATCACTATGCAGTATCAGAAACTTCCATCTTTCATTGTAGGGTGTGTTTACCGTCACCCTAAAGCACCTACCAGTTCATTCAATCATCTGCTAGAAACATTCAGAAATATCTGTGTGCGCCATAATCCCATATACATACTTGGTGACTTTATTGATGACATGCTCTCAGCAGATAACAAAATGAAAAGGGTGATCAACACTGTGAAGTTAACACAAATAGTGACAAAACCGACCCGCATAACCCCTAATTCTAGGACTCTTATAGATCTGATAATAACAAATAAAGTGGAAAGCATACCCTATTGGGACGTAGTTCCCTGCCCAATTGCAGACCACGAGCTGAACATTGCTATACTAAACATAAACAAGCCCAAAAGGAAGCCTCTCTTCAAGACATTCCGGGGTCAAAAAAATTACTCCCCTGATATCTTTTGTGAAACATTAAGCAACAACACAAATGTACTTAATAGAATTAAATACACAGATAACGTCGATTTGCAGGTTGAGATTCTAACAAAAGTCTTCCTTGAATGCTTAGATAGTTGTGCACCCATTGTAACAAGAAAAATAACCCGCCCCTCAGCCCCCTGGCTAACTAATGACATCAGAGAGGCAATGCAAATAAAAAATCAAATACAAAAAGAGCTAAAAATTAATAGATATGATATGACTCTCCGAGAACGTTATAAAACAGAAAAGAGACGTGTCTGATCTCTCATCAATGTAAGTAAAAAAGACTTTTACAAAAACAATTTAATGACTCTAGACATGATACAGCAGCAACATGGAAAGTGATAAGAAGCATGATACCAAATGAAAAGACTACCTCAGAAATTTATGAAAATATTACGGAGTTGAAAGACAAAGCAGAAAACTTAAATAACTATTTTGCTAACGTTGGCAGTAATACATATGAGAAAACATAAACTCAGTGAATATGAGTAATTGCTTAAAGGACAATTCTTCCAATGTAAACACAAGAGAGTACTTCAAGATAAATCCTATCGATTGTGCTACCCTAATTCTTACCATAAAGAGCCTTATGGTCCAGATGGTATACCATTTCAGTTCATCAAAGATGCTTAACCCATGATTGTATCTTATATTCTAACTATTATGAACACTTCCATTGTTACTAAAATGTTTCCTGACTCTTGGAAAAAATCACATGTAATACCTCTGCATAAAAAGGGGGACAGAGATGTGACAAACTATCGTCCCATTTCCCTGCTACCCATATTCTCTAAAATATTAGAAAAAATTGTTGCATGCCAACTTATGTCATATTTAGAGTCAAATAGACTATTAACTATTAACCAACATGGTTTCAGACCGAAACTCCCGACGGAAACTGCACTGCTCAAAGTTACGAATAGTATCTATAATAATATAGATATGAAAAAAATATCTCTGCTTGTCTTATTAGACTTATCAAAAGCCTTAGACAGTGCAAACCATGAAATTCTTATACGTAAATGTACTAACATAAATATTGATCCGAGCTGGTTTAGAGAGTATCTCTCTAATCGCAAACAGTCTATACGTCTTAACAACATTATCTCTGTGCCAAAAAATGTATCATTTGGTGTTCCACAGGGATCAGTACTTGGTCCTATCCTCTTCTCCATTTACGTAAATGATCTATCTTCTTTCATTTCTGACTGTCTAGTCGTACAATATGCAGATGACACTCAACTACTCCTTAGTGGTGATATTAATAATCTCCCAGAGCTAACCTTAAGAGCAGAAAACACTCTGTCAAAAATTAAAACCTATTTTCAAGAAATTGGGCTGTTAATTAACGAAAGTAAAACACAATGCATGTTTATTGGTTCAAGGTTCCACATAGCACAAATTCCAGAAAACACAACAATTAATTTTTGTGACAATATTATCACACCTAGCAAAACAGTCAAAAACCTAGGAATTCACTTTGATATCTACATGTTGTTTGATTCCCACATAGATAAAGCATGCAAAATGGTTACAGGAACATTAATGTACTTATCACGTATAAAAGACAATTTTGAGACTACCACTCGAATAACTGTTGTTGAATCTCTAGCCCTAAGTCACATTACTTACTGCACAACTGTTTGGGGAGCTACCACTAAGACTCAGATAAACAGAATGCAGAAGCTTATTAATTTTGCAGCTCGAGTTGCCCTGGGAGGAATAAGAAAATATGACCACATCACACTAGCTCTCAATAAACTTGGGTGGCTGAGGGCAGAAAACGTCACTTATGCTATTTATGCTTTTGTATACAAAATTTTGGACCATCATTATCCTAGCTGGCTATTTGATTTAAAAACAGTCAGGGATATAAGGGGAACCAACACAAGACAGAACAGTGAGCTCTTTATTCAGAGAACAAACACAGAAGCAGGTTCAAAGATGATCACTATTAAAGGGCCAACACTCTGGAGCAATATTCCAGAGCATCTTAAAAATGCATCCTCCTTCACAGCTTTCAAAGGCAAACTTTATAGTTTTCTTTTGGACAAATAGTTGCTGCTCACACCTAAACTAAACTTAATGATTTAATACAATTTCCCTTAATACTAACCTCTCTATATGTAAACTGATATCGACTTCTCTGTTCTCTAAGTTAGAACTAAATTCTCATTGAAAGGCAAACAAATATGGTAATGATGCCGATAATAACGATACTGTATCTAATGTTATTATTACTATATTATTAACATTATTGTTAACATTTTTATTACATCATTACTATTTGCTATGAAAGCTACATTTAATCTAACTGTATGTATTACCCTCTTACTTATTAGTTCAATTACATGTTTACTTATAAGTTACTTTTATTTTTAAGAATAACCATTGTACAATAATGGAAATAAATGCTTTGTTTGTTTTCTTGTTTCCTACTCTCCTCCTCACCCCTTAACCTAAAAAAAAAAAAATTCCTTTTCCATCTCTTTAATAACACTTTTCACTTTTCCCCTCAAATAAATACTGCATTCACTCTCGTAATTGGAAAACCCCCTCCTCTTTACCTCCCATTCAATCTTCTCCCATTTCCCCTCCCTTAAAAGAATGCCCCTCCTGCTTACGCTTCCTTTGAAAACACTCCCCTATCCAGAAAAGAGATTTTTTTGCTCCTAAGAAGCCATTCAGCAATCACTTTCTATGACGACCAGCTAAGACCCCATTCAGTAATCACTTCCTATGACGACCAGCTAAGATAATAATTGTTGTCGAATTATTACTGGACATTTAAGCAATTAAAAATTGTTTGACTATACAAAATGGAATGGGAAAATGGACTAAGAAATTTTGTTTCTGTTTTTAATTCAGTGTATGTTCTTCTCCACATAATTCTTTGCAAACCTGTCACAATTTTTCTGCAGTAACTCCCACCGGTAGTAGACACTAATAATGGCCACCACCTCCACCAGGAGAAGCCATCACCCATCACCACCTTTAGCCACCACCACCACCTGAAGTAACAACCATCATTAGTAGTACCCACTACCTGCAGAAGCCACCACATTCCATCGTTTCAGGATGCCCATAATTATATTCTCTCCAACACGAAAAAAAAATCCATCTCCTCTCCCATATCAAAATTCCTTCTCCTCTCCTCTTTGAACAATCCTGCCCTCCTTTTCCTCCCTTTAGAAGAGGGACCCCATTTATCTCCCCTAAAAGAAAGCCCCTCCACTTTCTCCTTCCGACTTTTCTTTCCCAGAAAAAGTCCCCTCTCACTCCTCAAAATGAACCTCCTACTCTCCTCTCCCCTCCCCCTAAAAAAATCCCCTTCTCCCTCCCCTTTTAAACAACTCTTTCTTTCTCCTTCCTACCAAATAAAGTCTCTCACTTTCCAAACTTGAAAATCTTTCCTGTTTTGCTCCCCAAAGATTGCCTCCCATTTCCCGCCTTTAAAAGAAAGACCAAAAGATAATTACTTCATTCGTATTATTACTGAACATTTAAACATGTGAAAACAATTTAACCATAAAACACAGAAGAGGAGAAACTTGAGTAAGAATTTTTTTCTTCTAATGTCAATTATGTATCCGATCATCTTCAAATCATTCTTTGCAAACCTGTCACAATTTTCTGCAGTAATTCCCACCGGTAGTAGACACTACAAGTAATGGTCGCCACCATCTGCAGCAGGGACATTGTCATCTTTGGCTACCACCACCAATGGCCACCACCACCACCACTGCCACCACGAGAAGCAACGACCATCACTAGTGGTGCCCACTACCAGCAGAAACCACCACGTCCTATCGTTCCAGGATGCGCCGAATGTTTTCGAATATATCAATTTCTCTTTTCTGATACATTTCTCATTACTTCTTGGAGTATTGCCAGACCCCTGGTCGCTCACATCATTTGGTGTACTCACATGACCTGTTAAGTCTTAAATGACAGAACAAGAACCTAGTTCATTTTTTATTCTTGTTGCTCGATATTTTCTGGACTGCACACTTGATGCTCATTACCTTCCGGCTCATTTTTTTCTTCCTCATTTGATTCAGATTTAGCCTTTTGAACCACCTCTCCTGTCTGAGCCTCTTGAACTTCCTTTTCAGCTTCCATCTCTTCAACTCTGACCTCTTGAACTCCATCATTATCTTTCTGAGGTTCTTGAGCATTCTCTACTGCAGTCTCTGCATCTTCAGCTTCTATTTCTACAAGTTTGACCTCTTGAGCTACATCATTATCTTTCTGAGGTTCTTGAGCATTCTCTACTGCAGGCTTCGCCTTTTCAGCTTCCATTTCTTCAAGTTTGACCTCTTGAACTCCATCACTATCGTTCTGAGCCTCTTGAGCACTCTCTACTGCAGGCTCTGCCTCTTCAGCTTCTATTTCTTCAAGAGTGACCTCTTGAACTCCATCATTATCTTTCTGAACCTCTTGAGCATTCTCTACTGCAGGTTCTGCCTCTTCAGCTTCTATTTCTTTAAGAGTGACCTCTTGAACTCCATCATTATCTTTCTGAACCTCTTGAGCATTCTCTACTGCAGGCTCTGCCTCTTCAGCTTCTATTTCTTCAAGAGTGACCTCTTGAACTCCATCATTATCTTTCTGAACCTCTTGAGCATTCTCTACTGCAGGCTCTGCCTCTTCAGCTTCTATTTCTTCAAGTTTGACCTCTTGAACTCCATCATTATCTTTCTGAACCTCTTGAGCATTCTCTACTGCAGGCTTCGCCTTTTCAGCTTCCATATCTTCAAGTTTGACCTCTTGGGCTACAGCGCTGTCTTTTTGAGCCTCTTGATTATTCTCTACTGCAGGATCTGCCTTTTCAGCGTCTATTTCTTCAAGTTTGACCTCTTGAACTTCATCATTAGCCCTTCGAGTAGACGACTTTACTTGACTCTGACTCCTCACTTGGGGTGTCTTTTTATTCCTATTTGGAAGCCGTTTAATGAAGTTTTGGAGGTACTCCTGCGCTTTCTTTACATTTTCTATTCTGCCACGAAGTTTTACATCTGTCTTGATTATATTAATTTTCACTTCAAACGCTTCTTCTATTTCATAAATATGTGCTCCTTGTTTACCGATGACAGCTCCAAGGATTTCTTGACTTACTTTCAGTGTCACGCACATTTGCAGTTTTTTCTCTTCTTTATATTTCTTCGCCTCTTCTACTGTACCCGAGATATCAGCTATGGCCTTTTGTACGTTCTTTTGGGTACCAAAGATCGTAAACACAGTTACTTGCACCTCCTTGAAGGAATGCGCCAGAACGTCGTATGTCTCTTGGATATTATTGATATTCTTCCCTTTTGTCCCTACCACTGATCCTGCAAATTCATTTCGAACCAAAACATTCTCGAGGGCCAAAGTATACATTGAGCCCGCAAAATTTCTTATATTTTCCATTCGTCCTCTTACTCTCATGCTGTTATTCAGGGGCACTACAGAGAGGATTTTAACTTTATATTTTTTCAAAATCAATTTCTCCATCGATTTTATATTTTCAAATTCTGATGGAGAAATCTTGACCCACACCTCAACATCCTCCTTATCCGGTACTGGCTTCAAAACATGTGTTATCAGGTCCAGCTCAGCTGCAGCCACCTCATCTGCTGTACCACAAATATAGGCCGAGTTGAGTCCCACTTGATCTCTTGGGTGTAAGAGCACGCCAACATTATGTTTCTGTTCAAAATCTGTACTACTGAACTTATCCGTGCGTTCCAACATAATACCTCGTACGCACTTGAAGGTTAAAGTATCTAAAACACTTTTCAATTGGTTGACGACGTCTTCCTCTCCCTTCAAAATTAGGATTCCATTCTCCACCTGCTGATCTATTTCGACTTTGTACTGTTGGCAGAAAGCATTCTTTCGCTTTTGAAGCAGTTCCAAAGATTCGGGTCCATTTTCCAACGGCATACGCACCTCCACGTGGTACTGTGGGTTGGAGGAAGGCTCTTTCATCGGCTGCGTCTCATCGTTATCATGACGGAGCTCAACGATATTTTCTGCATTCTCGGCCTCAATTTCGATCATTTCCTGATGATTTTGCTCAGCCATTTCAATCTCTGGTTTCTTGTTGGTCTTATTTTTGTTTTTTCTGGATTTTTTGCCGTTTTCCCTCTTTCCTGTGTTATTGACGAAAGTAGTTTGTTTTGTACTTTCGCTGCGTCTAGGTGCAGCTGACGCCTCTTTTACGGTCTCTACAATCTCTGGTGTTTTGCTTCCTTCGTCTGCCGGCTCTTTCACACTATGGCTAGTGACATTCTTAGGCTTATTTCTGTTTCTTTTATTCCTCCTCTTTTTTCCTTTTCCGTTGTTAGAATTTTGGGTAGTTTGGTCTACATTTGTGACTTCTACCTCCATTTCTTCATTTTCCAATTCATCGTTCATAACGCCTTCTTCAACTACCTCCATTTCTTCATTTGCCAATTGATCGTTCATGACTCCTACTTCAACAACTGTTCCATTTACAAGTTGTTCAGATGTGGTCTCTGGACTTTCTGGCGCATTGGAAAAGGACGTGAGAGACTTCGTGGTCTCTGGACTTTCTGGCGCATTGGAAAAGGACGTGAGAGACTTCGCTGGAGAGTGAGGCCTCACTGAAGATAGTATTCTGGCGATAAAATGATCGCAAAAAAGTGATTTTATCCAGTGGAGAAGAGAAGTGAATATATTTCGTGCTTTTGACATTATGTTTCAATATAGTTTTATTAACAGAAGCTTTCACAGACCTCAGTGATTGCATATCCAGGTTGAAGAATGCCTCGATGATGACTTCGTTTTCTCTTAGGCTGTACGGCATAATCCCGTTTTCTATACCGATCGAGTACATCATATTATTATGATTTTCGTTGATATTATTAGTTTAGTTTATTTTTATGGCCATATTTTTATATTATTTAGTCATTGTATGCATTGTGTGCTGACCTAACATCATATGTCTTTTATTACTTTTGCACCTGACTAAGGGAAAGAATCGACTTAACGTGTTTAGTAGTGCTATAAAAGATAATGAAAAGTATTGCGACATAATACCCATTTCTTTACAATAAATATTCTCTCTCTCTCTCTCTCTCTCTCTCTCTCTCTCTCTCTCTCTCTCTCTCTCTCTCTCTCTCTCTCTCTCTCTCTCTCTCTCTCTCTCTCTCTCTCACACACACAATTTGCGCCGATTAGTTTTCACCCCTGTTTTTACGGTGGTTGTAGTAGTAGTAGTAGTAGTAGTAGTAGTAGTAGTAGTAGTAGTAATAGTAATTATCAATTACTGATATTCACTATTAGTAATAACATAAATTAAGAAGGCACGGGTTTTTAAACAAACAGCCGCCTTTTTCTTCATCTCTATATTCTTCGTAAAAACAATACAATCTTATAAACAAAATAAAGTATTCTAACATTTGACAAAAACAGTTTTTCTCTTACATCAATAAATCATAAATATTATTTCCATAATCTTCCTAATTAACTACTAAAGTATAAATAATGACCTAATAAATTATTACTATGAATAAAGTGCAAAAAATCATATGTGAAATAATTTAGGAACATTTGAAGGTCTGCAAACTAAAGAAAACGGATGCCAGCTGATGCTTAAATAAAGCGTAAACGAAACTAAACTAAATAACTTTGCATGATTATAAATATTATATTTGACAGAGTTCTTATGAAACCTCCAAAATCACTACCCGGAATTATCATTAAATAACCATCATCATTTTTATTTCGAGTTGAGGTTATCGTTAAACCTCCATATTCATTATCCCGAGTTAGAATGTACCTCCATTTCTTTTCTCGTTGGAGTTTTCATCACACCTCCATATGTTATCTGGAGTTATCATTAAGCCTCCATCCTTTGTTTTCTGGTTGGAGTAATCATTAAACCCCCATATTCATTATCTAGAGTTGGGATTAAATTTCCATAATTTTTTCTCATTGGAGTTATCATCAAACCTCCATAGCTTTTATTTGGAGTTATCAATAAGCCTCCATCACTTGTTTTCTGCTTGGAATTATCATTAAGCCTTCATAATATTTTCTAAGAGTTACCATTAAACCTCCATATTCATGATTAGGATTTATCATGAAACCTCCATCATTTTTATTCATAAGGAATTATCATTGAGCCTCTATATGCTTTGTTTTTGGTTATCATTAGCCCTCCATTTTTCCAAAAAGAGTTATCAAAATTCCATAAACATTATTTAGGGTTAATAAACCTCCATTATTTTATTGTTTTCATTTAACCTCCATATTCATTACTGGGAGTTATCAATGATGCTACTGGTTCATTATATGGAGTTATCATTAATGCTACAAAATCATTTTTTGGAGTTATCATTAAAGCTACAAATTCATTCTTTGGAGTTATTATTGAAGCTATACATTTAGTATTTGGGGTTATTATTAAGTATATATAACCATTATTAAGATTTATCGTCAAAACGCCTAAATTTTCTCCAGTGGGAGGTATCATTACACCTCCATATACATTATTTAAATTTATCATTAAATCTGCATAATCATCATTTAGCCTTATTGTCAATCTGAATATTTCTTGTTTGAAATTATTTACAAACCTCCATAAATATTTTCAGTATTTTTCAATAAATCTCCATATTCATTTTTTTTTTGGAGTTATAATTAAGCCTCCATTTCTTTTGTACTCGGGGTTATCATTAAACCTCCATCCTGTATTTAGCATAATTAAATTTACATTAAATGGTGGAAGAATATTGATGAAGATACAACATTGTGTTATTGTGAGAGTAAGAAAAATTATAGCTAACAAATAGCTGTGATTCCTTATAATATTAAAAAAAAGTTGTACATTCTGCAGAGCCTTTTATTTATATACTCAGTATTGAAATAAAATTAATAATCATTGGAATGTGCATTGAAAAAGAGAAATTTCATTCTTGATAATTTAGCCAAAAGCTTATGGAGAATAAAACTTCATAACAGCCATTATCATGTCTTTATTTGCAAGAAGTAATATTTATAATAATATTGTTTTCACAGTGTGAATTACAAAAGAAACCATTGCTTGGTAATAACAGTCTCTCTTTGCTTTAACTGATGTAGTGTCTCCAAGCCTCATTTCTCTCTCTCTCTCTCTCTCTCTTTATCTATCTCTCTATCTCAAAATGATTTTGCCACATTAGCTTCACTTTCAACCATTTTTCTGCAATTACAGAATTTTCTTCTCATACCAAACAGTTCTCTAGTGGCATGGGGTCAACTTTATGCTCTTGTCAATTGCATTAGTATTGAACATATTATATTGATTCAGTCCTACTTATTCTTGTCAATTTATTCGTAGGTTCAGTTTAAGTTTATGACCTCTTTGATAAGTGTAGATTGAGTCTGTTCACCTTTCATTAGGATATGTTAAAACTTGTGTATCTTCCTTTACAGTATGAGAGAGAGTTTAATAATAATCTGGTTTGACATGATAACAAATCTGACAGGAAAGAGAACAAGAACTCTTAAAGTTTGATACCATCATGATTATTTTGAAAAAATATAACTATGCTAATCCTGCACTGCAATATTGGCATTCTTTCATTTTTTGTACTTTTTTCTTTTATGTGAAAATAAGCACTGAAAGTCATTCAAAATAACTTATGCATTTAAGAGTCTATATTCAAAGTTAAGACAATCAACAGTATAGGTAATTAAAACTTAAGTGTTACGATATTTGAATACTATCATTACTTAGCATTCTACTGAAACATTACCTTTCCTTAAAGAGTTATTCTGACAAGCATGACATGATTAATCATTCTTTACAACTTAATAATCACAATGTAAAAACAAACTCTTATTATTTGAGTCAAACTAAAGATGAATTCAAGATTTAGATCCCATACAAAATAACGAAAGTGAGCAAATACAGAATTCTTATGACATGAATTAAGAGATGCACCAAAGGCGAGTAAGTAACATTATACGAGTACCATTAAGCAAATTGCCTGAACAGTATATTTTATATTTAACATCATCATCGTCATCATCATTCTCCTCGCCACCGTCTTCATGACCATTACCACCATCATCATCATCATCATCACTGTCACAAACATCATCATCATCATCATCATTAGTAGACGAATCGCATAATTTTGAAATATCTCTTTGAGTTTTATTTTCTTTGAGTCACTGAACTCAAACAATGTTTTATATGAGATAAAAAAAAAAAAAAAAATAAAAAAAATAATAATAATATATATATATATATATATATATATATATATATATATATATATATATATATATATATATATATATATATATATATATATATATAGATAGATAGATAAGATAAAGGTGAAGATGGCCATAAATTCATGGTTAAAACTAAAGATAAAATGAAAGATAGAGATGAAGATAAAGATGAAGATAAATGATGATGATGACGATGGTGAGGAAGATGAAGAAGACGAAAAAGATGATGTAACATAAGATGAAATTATTATATAAAAAAAATAACAAATTCGAAAAAAGTAAAATTGATGAAAAGGAAAAAAATACAAACCAGTATTAGAAAAAAATCAAAAAAATCAAAAAGAATAAATCGATTAAGAGAAAAGAAAAGGAAAGGAAAAAAAAAAGACTCAAAGAGAAAACATGAAAGGAAAAAGAAAATGCTGATGATGAAGAAAAACCAGACGACAAAGAAAATGAACAAGATATTAAAGAGGGAAAGAAAGAAAGAAATACCAAAAGGATAAAGAGAAAAAATATGGATATGATGAAGATAGAAAAGAGATAGTTGTAATATCAACAAACCCAATTATACTAATTTTGAATCTGCAGAATGACTCCACAGTCTTCTATCAATACTTCCTTAATGTCATCGAGTTTCCTGATCTTCTCCAAGACATCATATCCATCCCTCAACTGACCGAATATCCTTTTATTCAGCCGTCCAGTCCCTCTTCCCGTCCTTATTAAAAATTGTGCAATACTTGGACTATCTAAGGCAGTATATCGTGACATGACTGCCCCTCGTTTATCTTCACATCCATGTATTTCATTCGGTGAATAAATTAAGTCATAAATCGGAGCTCCACCACTTCCATTATTATATTCGTAATCACCTCCGACGATAAACTCCAATTTATCATCACCTTTATTAAACATCCATAGTAAGTTAGTGTTGGCATAGGACGGCCCGTGTTCCCCGGTGCAGAGCGCCAGGAAATGCCTTGCCCGAGGTGCATCAGGTGACAGTGTGATGTGAATTCGACCGAGTTTTTCTCCCGACCTCGAAAAATCCATGAAGGTTGTGACAGATTCTTTTACAAGAGCTTCAACTAATTCACTATGCTGTAAAAACAAAAAATGAATGTGTACTGGCTATTTGAAATCACATACAAATGAAAAATACTTGATTTGCAATTCACATTTATTTCGAACTGGAATGAAAGAAAATTACTCAATGGATGCAAAAAAAAAAATATTAATTAAAAATTAAAGAAATGAGACTAATATACCTTGATAGTATTTGCGTGAGCAGGCGGAGTCTTATCTCGTAAATGGTGCAGATAAAGTGTGTTATTACTCTTGGTCACTTGTGCCCATCGAATTTTATCTTTATTTTTCTGCACAGCGTACAAAAGACCTTTCCTAAGAGGCTCTCGAATCACTGGCGAGTTATCCTTCAGATGTCTCACCTAGGGAAAAAAAATACTTTAATATAAGTAAGGCTATGCAATAACTGCAACACACGTACAACATTTTTTTTTTTTAACAATTAGCAACTTACAGATATTTCAAGGTATCCTGTTATATGTCTTAGCTTATCCATGATGGGTAACGAAGACTCAGCAACATCTAAATTGCATTTCTTGCCAAATTCGTCCATACTCTCTCTTGTAGTAAATTCCTTTAAGGCTAATTCAGTCTCATATCTCAGCTGTTTGAAATTAAAAAATTATAACAATTACTAAATGATAATTTACAAAAATGTCTTTAATCACCCCACAAATATAAATATATTTTTAATCACAAAGCTTGTAACTTTTAAATTAAGTTGCATTAAGTAAAAAAAATGCAGTAAACTCATTTTTTTCTTTCAGTGATTAAATATATCTATGA